>JAMKCH010019255.1:0-35279 GCA_023653785.1 Ophioderma brevispina | reverse complement strand
CAAAGAGCCAACACACCATGAACTCAAACAAATTTGGAATACCCATGCCGTAAAGCATTGTCGCAAATATGAACAACAAGGTTGATTTCACAAATTTGATAGCCCCTCAGCCTAAAAACGTCATCACCCACCCCAGCAAAAATATGGCACAATTGTAATCTTTGTTTCCCAAAAGAAATGGGTAAGGCCACTCCTTAATACCCCCAAAAAATGAATATTACTCCACACCCTGGTGTAAGAAAAGAACAAAAAATCTTAGTATCTCCAACCTAAAAAAAATGAGTATACCCCTCCCCAGCCCCCCCCCCCAAAAAAATGAGTATGACACCACAACTCCATCCCCGGCGGTCTCAGTATAACCCCTTTTAAGTTTTTAACAAAAAATCTGAGTACAATACCCCTTCGAAGTCTCTAATTTTTGAGTCCTGTGACACAGGCAATCGTAGAAAACATCAAATTTTCCAGCTTTATGCATAATTTCATAGTATAAAATGTGTCGGCAACTGATTTGCCATATGATCAAAAATTTATTTTTGGTTCAAATATCTATAAATTTCTGCACATATGTTGAAGCAATATTTGAACCCCTCAGTAAATTCTGTAGCCCTTTCTTTTCTGATCCCTATCAACCTCCTATATCCCCGACCCTGATTACAATAATTTTCAATTTACTAATAAACCGTCATAAAAACACGATAGAAATCATATACAGATTTTTATAGAAGAATTTTCAAAGAATTACCATCCTAATAATCATCTTATCTTCATGGACAGGTGTCCAGATCGGCAAGTTTTGTGATGGGCCTCAGACGCACCTGCCAACAATGGTTACAATCAATTGGGTGCACTTATAAGGTCTTATATTGATTGTAGAGCCTTTGAGGTTCCCCATTGTGCCCATAGGCCTCATCCAAATTCCCGACTTTTTTCGTAAATGTTCGGGTGAGACGTGCCGTCGGATGCAGTTTTTTCAATTATTTTTTTTTTGGATGAAAATGATGTCCTAGAAACCTGGAGGCCCAGACAACCTTTCTGGTCACATCCCAAAGTGAAAATCACTCTTGGATGTTTTTTCCCATGCGGTGAGAGTGAACATTCAGGTGAACAACTCGGAGCTCGGGTTTATTGGAAATGCTGTGTTATTTCCTACTTACAGTTTCTGGATTAAAGAAGCTTTATTTTGCAGTTTGACCATAGTTTTGTGGGTGCTTTTCTCAAAAGCCCCTACATAGGGCGAAGCCCTGGTCATTTTTTTTATTGATGCCTTATTTTACATTCTCTATCCCATGATGCATTCTTTGTCTGTAGTTTGACAGGGTTTTGGTTACTGGGTTATCAGCTTTTAAAGTTACATGTTAACTTCATATTTATAATAATAATAAAGTTATGGGTAAAATTGTATTAGCAGTTTTCTGTTGGTGATTTTCTCAAAACTCCACTAGTGTGAACCTGGATTGTTTTAGTAAAGACATCTTTGATATTATCTATCCCATGATGCTCCGAGAATGTAGGATTGGGTTTTTTTAGTTAAATCATAATGAATTGATAACTAGCCATACAGAAAAATAGCGCTCGTTTAAATGTTATAATGAAGTCCAGCAATTATAAAAAACATTTTTGGGGTGGTTGGGTGGGGAGACACTTGCGCCAATTTCGCAACATTACGGTCTCGCCGGGAAACAATGGTTCAGGGTAGAATTTGTAAAGGTCCGCGCGAGTTTCTACGGGGACGCGCGCAACATAATTTTCCGCGAGTCCATTGACGCGCGCAAATTTGGATTATGTAGTACCATTTTGCAGGGACGTCAAAATGGTCTGATTTTCTCAAAAATTGTTTTAGTTAACTGGCTAGCGTATAATATGCAGGGAATTACTAGATTTAATAAACATGGGGTACATGCAGGAAAATGTAAAACAATCACAAATTAAAATTATAATAGGCAAATAAATTGTGTCAACAACTTTTAAGTTTTGCATATGTGAAGATCCCCTCACGCCAATATTTTATCGCGTCATCTGCTACCTTACTCGGTATTTTGATGGAAGGAAATCTTATCACAATTTACCTACACCTAAACCAATACGCTTCTTTATGGCCCGTTTCTCCAGCATCGTCCGTAAACAAACTCAAACGTATTTCCGAGATCTGCCTCCCACTGTAAAAGGGACTTTCTTGACATGTTTTTGCTGTCTTTTCTCCGCAATTCTTTCCCGTTGATGAGATTCTGGAAAAAAGAGAAGAATTACTAAAGAAAATCCCCAAAATAAACACAAATATCAGGTATTTCGAAGCCGGTTAAGCATGCAAACAGTAGCACTTATACACGTGCGGCATGTCACACGTGCGTGGGTTGACAGCGGTAAACCTTACTGTGATCCGATACTACACACATTTTTTGGGCAGGAATTATTTTATCTCCTCAGGTTCCAGGCATTTCAAACCAAAACTTTTTTAATAATAACCACCCAAATATTGAAAATTCTTCATAGCGGTCATGATTCACCATTTACGCCATAATATTACATTTTTATACAATGATTTTAGGTTAAAATATTACGTGCATGCAGGGTAAAGTTGGACACCACGGACGGCGGGTACTGACGAAAAGCTGAATCTTGCACTGTATTCTGGAAAATACGCACGTTGTGCTATGGCCGGTGTGGGAACCGATCCGATTCAACAGTAAACGTCATGCATACAAAAAATGGAATATATTGGCTTAAATCGTACTAGTTAATGTCATTACCAATCATCGCATGGGTTACAAACTTAGGATGATTGGGGTCAGTTCCATGCCAAAACACCAAGGTGTGGAACCCACCCCTCTCAGATTTTTTTTATTTTTTGCTTTTTTTAAGTTTTTTATTTTTTTCTGTTTTTTTACAAAAAGAAAAATTCAATTCCATTCCGTTTGAAGTTATGGGCTCTCAGTTTTACGACTCGGACTATAAAATTGTGATTCAGTATTAAAAAAAACGTTATTAATGCTAATTTATATATCAGTAGGTTGCCAACTTGTTTGCATCATACAAGCAAGTAGAATTTTCTTTGCTCCCCCTGTTAAAAATAGGCCCTCAAATAGTTTGGCCATGGTGCGAAATGGACGAAATGGACCAAACATAGAGGGCGCTTAATTTTGATGACGCGAACACCTGATATGAAGTTCTGCATTGAAAAAATATTAGCATACACATAACAATCACTGGTGATAGAAGATTTGTTTTGTAGTTTTTGTGTTTTTTTTTTTTTTTTTTTTTAAAAATTAACAAATCAATCAAATTTAAGAGCTCAGTTTGGTTTTAAAAGTTGCTGAAATTCAGAAACCTTTCAACGAAAAATTGCAAAAGTATTTTGGGATTTTTTTTTTCTCATCACTACAGACCACTTTAGATGTTATCATTAACAATCCAAACATGTCCCAAACAATTCCTACAATGACATGTTAGGTGACCCGTTCCAAAGTTTCCTAGTACTTAGTCAAATTTTGGCACTTTTTCTGGTAAGGTTTCTGAGTCTGCAACTTTTTTAAACCAAATAGTAGGCCAACGTTGCTCTTCATCTGTTTTTCATCACTGAAGACATCAAAAATACTAAAACAAAAACTTATATCAACAAGATTGTTATGTGATGCTAAAATTTGTTCAATGCTAGAACTTCAAACCAGGTACGCGTCAAAATAAGCACCATCTATGTTTGGTCCCATTTTCGTCCTTTCGCACCATGGCAACTATTTGAGGGCCTATTTTATTAACTAGGGGGATACAAGGAATTCTACTTGCTTTGTTATTGATGCAACAAGTGGCAACTACGATATATAAATAGCATTAATAAATTTTTTTTTAATAATGAATCACATTTTAGGCCGAGTCGTAAAACTTTGAGAGCCCATAACTTCAAAACGAATGGAATTTAATTTTTTCTTTTGACCTCCTCTGTAGCCCCATAAAATGTACATTTGAACTGCAATTTCAACAAAATCTGAGAGGTGGGTTCCACACCTTGACCTTGGTGTTTTGGCATGGAATGACCCATTGATGGAATATATCGGAGTGTTCTTCTCTTCTTCTGAAATATATCGGGTGTTCGTGTTTCGTTAATGTATTATTTTTACTGAGTGATCATCTGATACGATGTTTCCACGCGAGTCCACTCGGACCGCGCTGGTAAGTAATTTTGCTGAGTCGTCTCCGCGTGAGTCGCCTCGCGGACTCGCGTCGAAATTCTACCGGGCCCTGTGGTTTACCTAAGCTTGGTTTACATACACCCATGCAGGGTGTACATGGTGTAGAATTAGTCACGAATGCTCCATGTAAATAAATCAAACAACTTGGCATTTCCTATATCAGAGCACTGTTTTCAAGTGAAACTATTCCGAAATTATTTTTTAAAGGTAACATTTTTTACTCCAGTCGTTCTCTCCTCATTCATGATTGTAATTGAGGATCACCATTTGAATGCCAAATTAATGCTACAATGGATTTATTCAGAATACTACTATCCCGTTTCTTCCCTCTGTTATATTTGCAATCGACCAAAGTCGTACTTTTTTGCACAAATTTGTTTTATGTCATATTCCATGAAAATCATAACTGAGAAATTTTTTGCTATTTGGTCAACTTGCACATTTGAAATCTTATTTCAGTTACATACACCCCAATAAAAAATTACCCAAAATTTGCTTTATTTTGCCCCTTTTTCTGAGATGCGACCACATTAAATGATTTTCTTGGGCTGGGTATGGTTAGAATTTTTCAAAACAATAGAAAAAACTTCGTTTTTCAAATTTTTTAAATAGCTTTGTATCGAACCAGTCCAGACCCGTTTTCCTCTAATACAATTATCTACTCAGATCAACCCCCGCACTATACTTTGCACAATAGACTGATGCTTGCGAACCATTAGCTACTGTGCAGAAAAAAGTAATGAATGAAGCAAGGAGCATGCAAATGATTTCGTTTTCGTCAAACTTGTCAATTGAAAAGTTTTTTAATATCAATATCGTCGGGTGCGTGTTAAATATAACCACAGAGTGTGTGTCATTTTATGTTTGCGGGAGGTGGACTGGATGATAAAAATAGCTCAATAAAGATCTCAGAACCATTTATTAATTTTTAGCTAGCGGAGTTTTTAATACGTCGTTGATGTGGGGATCATTTCAATCTGCAGGTAGGTCAAGACTGATGTGATCATTGAATTGTACACCGTGGAAAGAGTAAAAAATTTTTTTTTAAAATCGCAGAGAACTTGCCAACGTGCCGTGGCTTAAATCTAGATTAATATTGCTTTCGTGATTTTAAGCTTCAGCACATATTGAACTCGACAGACAAATTCACTTTCCTGGTATCGCTATATTTCTGTCTGGCCGGGAACACACGCAGACCTGGGCGGGGACCTTGGAACGGGACTCGAACAAAATCCCCGGGGTTGGGTGCCGGGAATTCGTCGTGAACTCGACATAAAATTGTTGTCCCCAGTACGTACAAGGGAATTCGGCGGGAGTTAGCGGGGAATTTGTCAGTTTTTTTAATCGAATTCATGCCGACTTCCCCGCACGCCCCGGGTACCCGGGGGCCGGGACTTCCATTGACAACGCATAAATCGACACTGTGAAGTATTTGCTAAAGTGGAAACCTTCCCCCGGCCTTTTGCAGAGCCATTCGTTGGTCCATTGTTCCCGTTCAGAAAAACAGGCTTCGTAGAGGGTACTCATCGGCCACTATTATATTACTGCCGCCCTATATTGCCTTGACATAATTTTTATTTTTAAATCATTCATGAGCATGATCATCATAATCATGAAGGATGATCATGAATCATTGAATTTGATGATTGAACTGATCATCACTACAGGACTAATTTCGTGCTAACGATGACTCCAAATACATACATAGCAGCCACAAAACGCCCATCATGTGTTAATAGGTCACACAGTAGAACCAGAAATTGAATGAGAATTCCGAGATCTGAGACTGTAGCAACCTTGGAATTTATGATCTTGCGCGCTATTTCGTGCTATAGACGTGCAGGCTCTCGTATGTTGTGGGCGCCATTACATTTTTATCCTCGTATCTTATATCCTTTATCAATCTATCCCTTTTTTCAAAACTTTCCCGTTCCATTCGACAAATCGGACACCCAACCGGTGACAAGTTTAGAATTTATTTGACCGGTTATATGCGCATTTGGTGCAGTTTCGATTGTGGGGAACAGGTGAAATCGGTGAGATCTTGGCAGCCCCAATTGCACTTTTCAGTCGTCAGTCGGCACATTGCGCTAGATGGAAGCCGGGGAAATCCCTGGGGTGTGGCCTAATTGTAGCATTACGCTAAAAGTGGAATTAATGAAATAACTGTCTTTGATTTTTGTAGGCTGTTAGGCTGGGGGGGGGGGTCTGGAGTTTAAATAAAAGGGGTCCAATTAGCAAAGAGGGTGTTATAATATATTTTCAAAATTATTTTTCCTTAAATTTTTTTTTAGTACTCAAGCTTTTTTTCAGTTTTCTTACGTTCGCTTTTCGAGAGTACTTAACCAGAATTAATTACTTTTCTGTTTTTTTTCTGCATTCCTGTTTTGATGATGATGATGGCGATGGTCATGATATGATTGATTATGATGGCGAGTCAGGGTCCGCTCCTATGTTTGCGTTTTCTGCGCAAATACTAATATGCGAATTTGTTTTTATGTGAGCGCAGAAAATTAGCGTTTGAGTAAATCTAAGGGGGTTTCTTGCGCGCCATAAAAATATCGCCCCGACCCACGACTTTTTTTCAAGTTCGGCAAGTGACCAGTCTGTTCGTGTCATCCTTGTAAATAATAAGTGCATTAGGGTAAATAACAAAGCAAGCTCTAATTTTAAGCCAATCTGTTGTTTCGGCAAGCGGAGATGATCATAGAGGTTGTTGAACCACAAGCCGGCAGTGCAGTGGATACCTTGTTTCACAGACTGAGTGGTCATTTCTTGGCAGATAATCGAACTACCACTATTGCTCAACACGAGAAGCTGGTGAGGTAGCAAAATATAATAATACTTAAATTAATGTTTGAACTTATTACAACCATTGAAATCTGCCCGAGTACTGTTGGTTGTTTCCTTTGATGGACGTGCTTTTGACCGCCGAGTTGGACCGAACACAATGTAATACCGAGTCGGAAGCAGTTACCTTAACAAACGTCAATTAATCCTTCGTATTTTATATTAAATATTTAACTTCGCCATCAATCCGAACGTAATCTTTTACATTGTAGGCTAACTTAACACATTTTTCAGACTTTGCGGTTTTTTGTTTTCCAACGGCACTGGACAATCACGGCGTCCTTGCACTGCATTGCTAAAAGTCAAATGCATCACACACGGCAAAATAGCAGCTGGCCCACATGGTTAGGGTTCCGAGAAATGCAGCGCTGTGACCGGTGGTGTGTCCCTATTATCAAATCGGAGCGTAATATCCGGGGCTGTTACCGATTATCCAATCAAAAATCGAGTTTACACAAACCTCAACGTGCCGCCACTGCCCATTGCTGTAGGGTGTGTCTCTATAGCCAATTACATCGCGGATTTTTACTTGCACGTCAACTAAAATAGACTGATTGCACTTACGATGTGATTTTTTTTTCCGGCTGCCAGGGCGATTGAATGAATAAAAAAATTAAAAAAATTAATTTTTTTATTGTTGGTGTATATTTGATAGAGGAACCTTTCATTCAGGTCTTGCCTTTTATCTTTTGATAGCTTTAATGATAAATAGTAATGAATAGACATTAGTGGGGAAATTAATAACTAACTGAAGGTAACTGGGGAGCACGGACCCATTGGGGGAAATGGGAATCCTCATCTTCTACTCTGCCACCCCTATATTCCCCCCCCACACACCCTGCTGCTGCTGTCACTGATTAGTAGCAATTTATTTCCCTGTACAAACAGTATCTTAACTGCTCTTCTTTTTACATAGTATCATCAAAAATTAATGTGCATCTGGGCAATTTCAAACTGGCAACCTCATTATTGTCCAGCACTGTCGGATTGTCCAGGCAGGATTAAGGCGGCAACCATAGAGTTACTTAAAACACTATTTATCTCCATGGTGGCAACATGGTATTGGAACCTTCTTCATTGTTCTTGCTGACTTTGAACCGGCACCAAAGCAATGTGGTGAGGCATTGGGACTCAGCTTCTCACTGTGTGGAAATCACCATTTTTGGAAGCCACTAAAATATCTTTTTGGGGTAAATTTCAGTGACACAAAATATTATCTTAATTCTCATATTTCATTTCATGTTGAAACATACTCTTTCACTTAAGTTGATTTAAAATCATCTATTTAAAGATTTTTAAAAAAATCTAATTTTGCTAAAAAAAAAAAAAAAAAAAAAAAAAATTTAGTATTCTGCCACAGCAGGTTGCGAATTCGGCAACGGAATAACCGCATGTTAAAGTGCCGACGTTTTTAAAAAAGGGGTGGGCAGAATACTAAATCATCCCTAAAAAAGTCCTTGTATCAACTGTAGAAAAATAGCATCAAGCACATTCAACAATACAATGTTACCATGTCATGAACAGGGTGGCGAATTATGCACGTGGACCCAAAAAGCATTCTGCCTTCCTTCACGACATTTTTTCGAACTTAACGCCTCCCCCAAAAATTGACCAAATTTGATTCCGTAATACTCCTTAGAATTTCATAATGTTACCCTACCTGATTTCTTGCTCATTATAAGTTGCTTTCAATGCCGGAGAATTGTCTCCCGTTCCTTGGCTAGAATCGCTGCCATACTCCAGCGAGCCCCTCCATTTTGTTACATTGCGTGTGTGCAATACGAGTTCCCGTATGTGTGAACCAAGGGTAAGTTACCATACTTATTCAACACTACGCATTTACACAATGCTAAACCCTGGTGCTATCATTCGCAGCGTTATTGAACTTATGCTATTTCAAAATATCTGCAAGCGACAATGGCGGCCAGACGATTGCGGCCAAGCCGCATTCAATATAGCAACTCACCCAAAATAATCACAAGACAACCACAACCATCCCTTGCCCTGCCAATTTGGTGCTTTATGTGAGTGATTCTGTCCATGTGTGTTCCCATTACCGCACATCCATTATTCATTTTTTTTTTTAACTCATAAATCACCCTTACAGTGGAGTTGGATTCTCACTTTAAAAGTTCAGTATGTTTTCAATACAAAAAAATCGGAATAACCCTGAAATAACCCATGTAGTGGAGTATTCCTCCAACGGTTTGGAATACGAAAATATTCCTTGAAAACATTAACAAAATTACAGAAGTTTAATCTCGTTACTTTTATATAAATGTCGTCATGAACGTGCCCCTGTCGTCGTGTTTTTAATTGTGAAGGAACCCCTGTCCTATTAAACTATTAAACCCCTTCTCTCTCTCTCTCTCTCTCCTTGTAGATGTGATGTTGTTATCCAGTATGTGTTCCGTACATTTGTCCCATTTTTAAGAAAATCGGAGCAATATTAAAGATCTCACCTTTGGTGATGACCTTTGACATTTTGAAACGGATTTAGTGTCTTATATACCAACTTATATCTAATTCGTTTTATATTCTTGTAAGCCAGACGAACACTTTGGTTATAACCTTTTTACAGCAATCCAGCGTGTTTCATTTTTCAGGGCCGTACGCATGATTTATTTGGGGGTACGGGACTTCGAAAAAGTGGACCTTTTTTTGGTAAAAATGACTCTAACCCCCCCCCCCCAAAAAAAGGGGAACTAAATTTTGGACCCTTTCTAAAGAAAATCAGCAAAAAGTGTCTGTATTATGAATTCCCCCCCCCCCTCATTCCTTGGATTCCTGCCCACACTTTCACGAGGGGCGGCCCCTCCCGCTAAATTGTTCATTAAACTGCCACAGAAACAAATCCACTGAGAAATGAGAATGCTCTGCTCTCCCCGTCACGGTATAGAAAGCCGCTTAATGGAGATAATCAGACCAAAACTAATAGTGTTTGAATCTATTTTATAAAACACGGTGTTTAATTAATTTGACTTAAAGACTTCTTCTTGCCAATTACGCGATTGGGGGCGACGGTGTTTGCGTAATAATGCCCTAATCGTTCGTATTTTATAGATGCAAATCAGCGGCTGTTTCAAACTAAAAATATAAGGGACAATGTCTCTGCCTATATCGCATAGCACCTTAGTGGCAGCAACTTTTCCAACCTTTTCTTGCGATATTATAAATTTGACAGTATTTAGCTCTGGCGAAATATCAAGCATAGAAAGATAGACTTTGAAGGGCCTTGAAGTTTGTTGAGTTACTCAACCATAAAATATTCCATTTTTGTACACAACAAATAAAGTTCACACATCTTGTTCAAGGAACACATCAAAATGGCTACTGCAAAATCCAAGTTCTGCACTCTAGCTATTTTACTGGTATTCATTGCATTAGCAACATGGTGCTAAACTTCAAACCCTATACTTGATATTGCTCTTCGGAATCCAAACCGATTATTTGTTAACTTTTCTAAATATCCTTAAAGAGGAAAATAGTGTTGTTAATACTCTCGAAAAAGCAGCTGAAAGTGAGCCAACTAAAATTTTTGACGAGGACACGCTAAGACGATATGATGGAACAGAAGGAAGTCCGGGACTTTTTCTTGCATTTTTAGGTCGTGTCTATGACGTGGGAGGAAAAGGTGACAAATACTACGCCCCTGGCGGAGGTTATAGCTTTTTCGCCGGGCGAGATGCAACTCGGGCGTTTATTACGGGAGAATTTACGGAGGAAGGATTAAAAGATGACGTAGATGGCTTTACATTAGTACAAATGGGCGAAGTTATGGAATGGGTAGACTTTTATGTTAAAGAATATGTACCTGTGGGTAAGTCTATATTGGTGTGTTCGTTCTCAATGACCCGATCGACAACCTCGTCCCCCACTTCAGGGGTGCAAAAAATGCGGGAGCTGGGAGCGCCGCTGCGAGGAAATGGTTGAAAGTCTTGTAGGTACCTATGTGAACATTGCATGTTGCTCCTGAGGAAATAACAATTTTTTGCACCCCTGCCCCACTTTACACCCATCAAAATTGAGATTTTGGTTTTAGAAGAAAGTTCACATTTTTTCTCATTACCCCATCAGTTAAATTTAGGGTCCAGGAAGTGTTTGATGTTTTGAACAAAAACGTCTCCAAATGTACTCGACCACACTATCAGTGATTTGCTAAATCAGAAAATCGAAAAATTCATCAAAAATCAGATTGTGCATGTCTGTAACAAGTATAGGTATCATAACATACCCTACAAATGATGGGACCAGAAGCAACCTTATAAGGACAAAATCGGATATTTTAGTCATTAATGTCCGTTCGGACACTTACTAGAACACGTAATTGAATGGAGATTCGTATCTTTGAACACTGCCGTTTTCTTCCTTTTCTGTTAACTCTTCAGTTGGAAAAGTAACTTATGAGAATTCTACAGGCTTATCCTAATTCCTGCAAATTTCAAATATTTTGACTCTTTCGGACAAAATCGCTGATAGTGTCTTTAACGCACACTATCTTATGGGTCAATTTTGGTAAACATTTTTGCTTCTACTATCTAACTCAAAATGTGTAAACAGACTTCCATTTCATGCATGTCAGGGAGAAAACTTCCCATGAAAAGTTCGGACCATGATCGTGTCATCCACCGTTAATGGGTTAATTGTAGTCATTTACTGTGTTTTAATTGGTGATAATTTGGTTAACATGCATTAGAAATAAGTTACATTTTTTTTTACATTCACTGCAAAGTGCAGAACGTGTTCAATTGTAAGAGATTTAGAACACATGCAGAATTTGTTTTGGGTGTGCTGCACTTGTTCTGAATATCTATGAACATCTTTCAGAACACCTAAAATAATGATATAGAAAGTTCGGACCATGATCGTGGCATCCACCCGATATGGGTTAATTGTAGGCATTTCACTGTGTTTTAATTGGTGATAATGTGGTTAACATGCATTAGAAATAAGTTACATTTTTTTTTACATTCACTGCAAAGTGCCAGAACGTGTCAATTTGAAGAGATTTAGAACACCTGTAGAATTTGTTTTGGTGTTGATGCACATGTTCTGAATATTATGAACATCTGTCAGAACACACCTAAAATGATACGTTATGCAGGTGCATTTCCAAAATTATATTAGAATTGAACATATCTGCCAGTGTTCTTTGAACTTCTAGAACACTTCTGAACACATTTAGAACGGTTGCGAACACATATTTTGACTGGGTTTGTTGGCAGGTGAAATTTAAAAATGTACTTCTTGCACAAAGAAAGATAATGCTGATCAATAGATTCCACTTGTACCGTGATGCTCAGTCAAAATCTTTGGTACTCTCTAATAGCAGGGGACTGTAGTGTACAGGTGCGTCCGCGATAAATGTGAATTTTTGCACACAAGCTTGGCATTGAAATTCATTAAATTGATGGAAGCACTTGCAACCCCCTAATGCACCAGCTTGAGTTTCAAGGTATTAACAGGGGTCAAAAATTTAAAATGTTATGAATGTGTTTTAAAAAGCACACCATGGTGTTTGTCTGGTCACAAGGATTCCAAAAAGGTATAGTTTACACTATCTATGGCTATAGTTCCGGAGTTATGGGGCTAAAAAAAACGTGTTAAAAATGGTGAAAAAGTAAATTTGGTGTGTACATGGGTCAAAAGTTAAACGTTGCTTGATTCAGTTAATATGTGGTTGCAAGAATGGTTTTCCCCGCTTAAAGGATTGAAAATAACGGAAAGTTTGCCTTATCTGTTATGCTTAGTTTTCACGTTATAAACACAAAATAGGTCACAGGTCAATAAATCCAATAGCTGCCAATAGCTGTTGATATTCGCCATTTTGGTTAATAAACCGGACACCGAAGATAGTTAAAACTATTACTATATTTCATTCTCTGAGCTAAACCAACCATTTAACAAATTTTAAAAAATTGGAGCAACTTTTAATTTTTTGACCCCTGTACAACCAAAATTTTACTTTTTTACCATTTTACCAGTTTTTACCCCATTAATCCTAAAACTATAAGTACACAGTAGTATAAAACTATACCTTTTTTGGGGAATCATTGTAACCAGAGAGACATCGTGGTGTGCTTTCAACACAATCGAAACATTCTAAAAAGGTACCCCTGTGTAACTTGAAACCAACTGGGGGCCATTGAAAGGGTGGGCAAGTGTTCCATAATTTTTTTGATATCAATGTGATAAAGTACTTGTGTACCAAAATTCACAATTTTATCCGGATTTGCACACTCACATAAGGATCTGTTCACTACAGTCCCCCTTATAATGCAAAGAATGTGAAAATCACGCTCGAAGAGCTGTCTGAGTGGACATCCTAATTTAGGGGAATATTCAATTGACCATAACTCTAATCGAGTGATTTTTTTCAAATACTTACACTGTAAAAACAGTGTATAGAAAGTGAAGGCAAGGTGGTGTTAGAGGGTTGGTGTTAGCAATTTTAAACACTTTGGTTTAGAAATATTAAACACCTGGCGTTTAGAAATTAAAACATTTTTAATTTTTCTTTTTTTATTAAAAACAGTTGGTGTTCAGATATTGATATGTTTAGAGATATTAAACGTTTAAACGGTAGAAGCGTTAATCATATTGCCTAAAAAAACCACCCTAAACCCACCTTTGCCTTCACTTTCTCAACCGTTTTTACATTTGACCGGCACAACGACTGTTGTTTTGCAGGTGTTGTTTTTTACAAGGCAGATACTACAACGCCTTGGAGTTCCGACAGAAGAACGCGACCGAGTAGAGCAACTATTAGAGAAGTAAGAAGTACGAGAGACGCAAAGGCGGAAGAGAAACGACGTTATCCACACTGTGATATACATTAAACCATGAGACAATTAGAATAGTCCACAAGGTCTTGTGTTGAAATTAAGGTGAGAGTACTGACTTGCTAGAGAATAAGATTTTAGCATGACTCTGCTTCAATGCCGGAAAAATGGGCATATACCCCCTGTATCGTATATCAAGGTGGCACAATTTACACATCGATATAATAAGTATTAGTAATTATAATGATTCAAAACCAAAATTACACTGACCAAAGATTATCATACTTGAATGATTATGTAACATGCACCTGTCACTTGCATGTCTGCTTTCTTAAGCACTGTAATGCAGGCCCATCAAAATCATTCCAAGTGAGTTAGAGCTTTCAAGAGCTTAAGCTTAAGTTCTCTCAAAGAACAAGTGATGGCGATGAGTAGTCTGGTGTCCATGTTTGAATAAAAAGGGAGTTTCCGTAACTTGACCCATCTGACACACTTTTTTCTGTACACACACATGAATTCGGAAACCTTACGTAATAAACCTGTACGAAAACTACTTCCAACAAAAAGGAGATGCTAATCCCTTTAATCGATGAAATCCAGTAGTAAAATTAAGAAAATAGAGACCATCAGACACGATACGAAAGACTGTGAATGTGGGACCCACTTTATGCAGACAAGGAAACGTGAACGGATGAAAGGGGCTACGAACGCACCCTAGAAATCAGAACAGATGAACCGTGTCCTCATATTACTGCTTAACGGGATAGGTTTGCTCAAAAGAACTGCTAAGAGAAACAGACATTAGGCCAAATTGCATACTCATTCAAATTATTATTCACCGTTAAGTGCAGGGGCGGATCCAGGAATTATCCAATAGGGGGGGGCGTCCGTCACTATTCGACTTTTAAATTTTCGGCTCGCTCGCTCGCAGGGGTAGACCCAATTTCTTTTCAATCGTTTAATTCTGAAGAGAGGGGGGGGGGGAGTGGGCAACGCCTATTATCTTATATTTTTTCAGCCCCAGAGCACCAACAACACACACAAAGAGGAGTACCCCCCATGCTCTTCAGAATTTCAAAACCAGAGTGAATTGAAAACAAAATTCGTGTTACTCGGCGAGCGTAGCGAGCCGGAAATTTTACAAATTGTGGCGGGCAAGGGCCCACCAAAAGGTCATTTTCGTGATATACAGGGCGCCCGAGCGCTGTCCTTGTGCGGACAAAGCATTTTTCTACATCTACGAGGCGCCCGGCGCCCTTGGTTTGCAAAAAATAGCGGGGGCGTGCGCGCCGGGGCGCCCCCCCCCCCTTAAATCCGCCTATGGTTAATTGGTTGCCGGTTTAAAGTCAACCTGGGAGTCACATAAACCATTCCCACTCATTTCGGGATCCCAAGTCCGCAAACATTTCAAAATCGCCATTTCACACAATGTCCATGGGGGAAATTGAAACATGAGTGGGGTGGATAATGATGAAAAAACGAGTCAGGGGTCCGCTCGTTGCCTTCAGAGTTAACGTTCCTTGACATCTGCTTGGTCTGCGCCAGGCCCGATAGCCGGGAAAAATCCTGAAAGAAGGACCACGAGTTTAAAAATATCCGCCCCTGGTGCACGCGAGTCGAGTAACAAAATAAAAACTGTTGACCGTCTAATAGTAAAACTAGTTAAAAGACATGTCAGTACAGTGAAAATAGAGGATGGCGATGAGATCGCATCGAAACCAATCCGAGTGTTGTATTCTTTTGTATTCAATTGTAATCTCGTTGTAACGTCTTACCGCGGAGCAATCTTTCCCAAGTGCAAAAAATGCGTTCCGACGGATCTTCAATCGGACTGTTCGTTACGATACTGGCAGGGTCCGTTCACCAATCTTTGGAGTATTGGTTTTTTTTAACCGGCCTGTGATGAGCGACAACTCCTTCGATTCGTTTCCAAGCAAATCCTCAAACAGGAGTTGGAAAGGGTGGCGGTGTGCTGCGTGGAAAGAACTCCTTTGAGAAGTAAAACGTTGTCGCAGAATTCAGGGGCTGCACAATTCAAGCAAAAGAATGTGAAAGTTTCTGATTTTAAGGGCTGTTACATTAATCTAAAATAAGTCAATTGTATTGGGGTTTAGTAGACCGGGGGTTCTTGTTAGAAATGGAGTTACGGGGATGTGCGGCCGAAAAGAATATCACTTTTCAAAAATGTTTACAAAATGGTGTTGCTTTCTGAAAAAGAGTCTGAACAAAATGCCTGCCGGTATGCTCTGAATTTACATTTAGTATTTTCCAAGAAAATGGCAACCTTATACAGGAGAACAAGATCCTTATTGGAGTCAGTTCATTTGTAATTTAATTTCACACAGATGTACTTCAGATTTCGCCCTAGATGTACAGTTGGCACGAAAGTATCTCGGCATGTTTTTCTATCAGTATGTGCCAAAGTCCAATAATTTTGAAAGTGTTCAAAATATATATTTTGTTGCTTAGTAGTGCTTTTTTTTTTCATTAACACCTCGTTTGTAAAAAAAACGTGCTGCCAAATGGCTGAATTATAGACCGCGGAAAGACCAAACCCCGACGGAAACCAAAAGTTGCACTTACTGGAGTTTTTAATGGGAATTGCAGTGTTCTGCGAAACTAACACGCAAGACATATCAATATTGCAAATAAAATACTCGAATTCAGGGGGAAACCCTTTTTTGTGGAAAATACAATACTTGCACTCACACGAGGACAATTAAAATCCATAAAGTGCGATTCTTGGTTCGGAGGATGTGCTTCTTTACGGCGTTTATCTTTAGCCATTGCAGCCTTTTTAAAAGAGAGTCCGGGGTTTAAATGAAAGAGCAAGAACTAAGCAAACAAAATGTATATTTCATTTGAAACACACTTTCAAAATTTTGGACTTTGGCACAATACTGATGAGATCTTTTCCTACAACATAATAATAACTTAGCAATAACTTCGTACAGAGCCCGCATGCATGGAGCACGAGTCCCCTCATGAATATCACATTATTCTCGAATAAATTTCCATGAAGAAAATTTGACTGATTTGCTCAGACATGGCCATGCCCGAATCAAAGTGAACACTTAACCTAAGTTCTTGATGGAGGATGAAGGAGCCATCTCACTTCGCCAATCTGGATCTTTGCGGAGCAAGTGTGCGGTGATGATGCAATAATAAGTTTAGCATATTTCTTCCTGACAAATCCAAGTCGCGCTCTTCAAAGATGCACGTTTTTAAAGCCTTAAAGATAGGCCTTCTAAGATAGCAATAAAGTAAGGGCCTCTACCTATTATAAGCTCATAGGAGTGGTCCAGTGGAGGTCCTAGCAGTGTATTTCGTTTCACGCTCAGTTAATCTGTTTCACATTGGATCTGTGTTCTACTGTTTATAAATTTAATTATTCTTTGTAATTTGCATTTGCTGAATAAAATTTGATTTGATTGATATGCGTATAATGGGGGGACGCGGCAGGTTGCAATGCGTGGCTTTCAATCTTTTTCAAGGCGGCTTCACGCTCCCGAGGGTGGGAAAAAATCAAGTAGAAGCTTGGGTCTCAGCATACAGATTGAACACAATAGGCAGTAATAGTAATTGGATATCCTGTTTGAGTGGGTCACTAAAAAAAGATAAAAATCAATAGGTCTGGTAACAGATCCCTGGGGACTCCACAATCACCCCACAGGGATCGGTGACCGGGGTCCGGTGGTTGTGACACCTTTGATATATGGATTGAGTTCGGCCACCAGGTAGAATCAAATAGTGCTTTTCAAGTAATTCCATTACGTTCAGTTAGGCAGCGTAACAGTTTCGTATCGTTAGAAAAATGTCGAAGGCGGTGGTGGCCAGCCACTAAATACAGAACGTATTTGTCTTTAAGATAATATAATAATAAAGTGCATTTGTTGTGCGCTTTTCCAAAAGATCAAAGCGCATTACAAATACCCAAGACATTAAAACATGTGTGAGAATCTACAAAAACATATTAGGTACAAAAACAAACAGCATAGCATTAAAAAGCAAAACTGACACACAACGGATGTGCTACCGAGACAATAATGATGAATGTTATTTATAGACTATGGGGCTGTTGGGACCCAAATAACCAACTCTGTTAATAACACTTTCTGTTGTCCCCATCGAGGGATAGGGGCTAAGAGAAAACCAAGTGTAAATTCATTAATAAAATTATTAAATCCACATAACTGTCTGTTCCCGCACATAAACTGGCACATTTCTTAAAAATAAATAAAATGTCACATCATTTCTTTTTCCCAATATCAGAGACCAAGGGATATGTATAGACGGCAGCAAAACCAGGAGCTAAGATTATACATGGACCAGGGATGTGGGGCAATTGTTATAGCCAGGCGTTACCACCTCCGCGATTCGGGTTGAGTGACAAATACCCGTCCTCTCTCACAATAACTAACCCGTGTACATTTAAATACAGGGTGTCCCAAAATAAAAATTGCAATCCTCGCAGTTGGTGTATTAATTTCAAAATTAATGAGAATTTATTTCAAATTTATAACAGATTATGAATGACGAACTAGTTGTTTCGTACTATCATGACATTTTGTATGAGGACGTTTCATAGTTTTGAAAACAAGGCTATTATGTAACCTGCGGTCAAATTACCCAGTTCCAAGTTTGCTTTACCTCGTTAAACAGGTTCATCTTGGAAAGTTGAAATAAAAATCTCCTGGCACTAATCCTGCCTTTTTGTTTTAAAAGTAAATTATTTAACTTATTTGTGTTATTGTTTTATTCACAATACAATAATTTCCTTTTTGACTCATTATTTAGAACAATAACTTAGCGGACTTGGCCAAACTTAAATGATTTTATCTCCTGTGTGTCTGGCAAATCTGTGTGAAATATTGACAAATTTGCAGGGAGGGATTAAATAACAGATGAACATAGAAATGGTTTGGGCTATAATTTAAAAATATTTTAAAAATGTAAAAATGTGCGAGTGATATTTTAAAGCCTATTCTGTTCCACCTACTGTTAAATTTAATCTGATTTGCTTCACTGAATTTTTAGAACAAGGCGATTACGGAAGTAAGCCAAATTTTAAGCCGTTCCCAGTTTGAGTTTGACAGAGTGAATACAACCAATAAGAATGCTAAAGTACGTAGGTTTTTATCCTCTCTTCTCCTTGTTCTCGTTATCCTACACGTAAGTTTGGTCATTAACCAGCTTACCTTGCAAATGTCTTGACCAAATTAAGGGAAATGTTATATGTTCACAATGACATTGACATTGTGTTTGATGTAACTCAAGTTTGATTTCCAGTGTTATTTGGGTTGTTTGTTGTTTCTATCCAATGGTCCCTATTATAAAATAGGAAGTCGTCAACACCATTCATACCGTTCCATTTCATTTTTGTGAATTTATTTGGTATTTGATCTCCGCTTGAATTTGCAATATTCATGCGGATTTTTCAGACACACTGAAGATAAAATATTTAAGTTTCGCCAAGCTACTATTCCAAATATGAGTAGAGGAAAACACTGCACAGACGATAAAAGACCGTGGATAAAACAATATTGACAAATATTTTAGTATTTTATTTTTTAAAACAAAAGACAGGATTAGTACCAGAAGAATTTTTGTAGTTAAAAGACATTTTATTCAACTTTTAAAGGTGAACCTGCTTCAACGATCTAAGGCAAACTTGGAATGGGGTAATTTGACAGCGGGTTACATAATAGCCTTTGTTTTCAAAACTAGTGAACCGTATCATACAAAAATTAGACAGGATGTACGAAACTAGTTTGACATTCAGAATCTGCTATAAAATTTGAATAATTATCAGTAATGTTGAAATTATAGCACCAACTGTGAGGATTGCATTTATTTTGGGACACTCTGTATAGGTCGTTGACACTAAATTTTCTTCTGAAAACGCGGTAAATTGAATAGAAATGAAAAGCAATAAGTTACGGATTTTGGTTCTGCACAAAGTTGTTAGGTCAAAGCTTGCCCAGCAACATTTTGGCATGATGTTTGTTTGTCTTTCTTCCTTTTCGAATAAATGATGAAAAACATGGACAAAGTTAATTGAACACGCACTATAGAAGCTCAATATTTATTTATTTGTGAATGAGGATAAGTATTTTGTCCTGAAAAAGTACTGAGTCTAAATTGGAGAGCGATAACAGCTGAAATCTATTCACCTGCGCGACAATATAACAATGGTCCTGCACTCCCAGATGAAAGGGAATCTGAAGTGTTTTTCTACACCGCATACCGGGCCGGTAATTGAATATCTTTAACTCCATTATTTGCTGAAGTCTATGTGTATCCATTGGTCACTGATATTGGGGAAATGAAATTGAAGTGACATTTTATTCTTTTTCAAGAAAATGTTCCAGTTTTATTTTGTGGGAATAGACGGTTATATGATTTTAATAATTTATTATGAATTTACACTTGGTTTTCCCCTAGCCCCCCGATGGAGACAACAAAACAACAACATAGAAGGACATGCCCCATAGTCTATTAGGAAAATAATGAGTTTTCAGAACCTTTCTGAAAATAGCTGTTGATTGCACAGATCTGATGGTCTTCGGAAGGTTATTCCCCCCCATTCACGTGGTGCAGAGGCATTAAAGGGCAGTATCCACCCGCTGAGTGAGACGAGTATGAGGCACTTTGAGATGTGTGGTATCTTGTGAAGAACGCATGCCGGGTCTACCAGAATCATAGTGCGTAAGCAATTGAGAGAGAAGATGGACCTTTATCAGCCAAGCATTTGTGCCACTAGAAAGGCATGATCATTGAAGCAACCCGTTGTTTTACGTGCAACCAGTGCAATTGCTTTAGGAGTGGGCCATTGCACTTTCATCACGACGAGTCGAAAAAGTCCTAGCAGCACGGTTCTGTAGACCTGCGAGACGATCATTAGATTTTGTTCCGCAAGTACAAGACGTTGGCAAGGTCGTCGAGAGATATGAGGTGACTGTGAGCGTAGTGATAGGTTGCAGGGTTGACCCATCCATTGTAGGGGCGAATACGGTGGAGGGAGAGGTTGGCAGATAGAGCTGATTTGTTTCGACATCGACATTGTGGGGTCGAAGGAAACCTCAAGCTTTACGCAAGCAGATGGTTCAAGTCGATATCACTAACTCTGAGTTGGTGGTGGGGTTTTTGAGCAACTGATGTGTGGCAGCGACAAAGAACTCCATCTTCGACTGTTAAGTTGGCGTTTATTTGCTGTCATCATGACTTCAGCTCGTCAATGCAGTTAGACAGCTTGTTTACATGCGGACTCCGCTTCCCCAGGTATTTTAGGATTTGAAAGCGACCATAGATCTGGGTGTCGTGATTTACTATTGGAGTTTGCAAGTGCATCTTTGTAGTAATTTATTTTCGCCTCTTGAACCAATTTGATGACTTAAACATTCGCACTGACGAACTCACTGACCAACTTCTACGTCGCGGTTACCAAAAAGACATCGTTCAAACTCAGATTGCCCAAGGCCAAGCTGTTCCCGTACCAATGCTCAATTATACACCAACCGAATAAATCCCAGAGAGTGCCATTGGTAGTCACATACCACCCCAACCTCCCTAACTTAAACGGAATTCTCAGAAAACACTGGTCAGTCATTCAGAGCACCCACGTCTAAAAAATCCCCTCCCGGAACCCCTCCCGGAACTTCCTATCATATCGTACAGCTGCACAGCCCCCTCAGTCGACGTCACACCCATTCGAATATCCTGTCAGGGCGCAAGTTCAAGCCAGGACAACATAATAGTTGATTCTCAACAGATGTCAACCATGCAACAACCCCAGATGCAAATTCATGCAACCCATCTACAGAACACAACACTTTCACAAAGCATCAAACCAAACACCCTTCAAATCGACAGAGGATCTCAAAAGTGCTTCCAAGCAATGTCTTTACATGGAGCGAATGGCGCCAAATGCGGGCATCAATACATTGGGGGGAACGGCGGCACCCCTTGCGCCTCAGAATGAACAATCCAAATTCCGCAGACAATATCGTTAAAAATTCTGGATACAAAAAATGGACACTACACTCCTAATGGGCTTAACATTCGTGAGAAATAATTTTGTCATTCCTCACGCCTCTGGCACGTTTTTCTCACCATCCAACGTTGCGTTTACATTGTGTTTTTTGATTCAGTTTAACACCACAGAACTTTCTTCCTGTTTATTATTTCCTTCACAGTGTTTGTTATCGGTTCGCCGTAGCGACAGTAGATTACATTACTCGGGCCATTTTGTGGCCGTTTTTGTTCGGGATCTCGTTTAAATGTCGTTTCCAATTTCGGCCGGTGAAAATGGTTACGTCAAATTACTGTATGCTGGTGTTTGAACCCCGAGAAATTGTAGGTGTAATTCTTTAGCTTAAAGGTTTTTTAGGTAAAACGGTTGTTTTTTTGTTAAATTGTTGGTGGTTATTAAATGGAAAGTTTGGTTTGTTTTTAGTGAATTTTGAAGTAGTACGAGATCAGATATCACTGCTGTAAAGATGGATCTGAAAAATTGCGCTTTCTAGATAGCGGATTTTGTTTAAAATCGCGTATATGTGTAGTGAAATAAATAGTGCCGGGGATGTCCAAAAAAGGAAATACAGTGAGCCAGGGACGGTTGATTTCACCGATTTTCCCCGCAGGCATTTGTAAAGTAGGGTTAGTTGTAAGTACACCGTGGTAATAGCGGGTAAGTTCGAGGTCACTCTAACTGGACACTCCATATTGCGCCGGGCTATGACGTGTCAAGCTAAATAGAGGGGGGTTACATGGAAGAGGCTTTTTGACGAAATTACCAATGATATCATTGTTGCAGCGCCGTAACACTAGCGAAACATTACGCAGCTAATTAGCGCCTGAGGCTGAACGTTTACCTTACTTCAATGGGATCTGTGGCTCTTTTGTCCTTGTCCAGTGAGTTATTAAAATAGGATCTGTTGGTATGGTGCGAATCCACTTTGGGATGATTGTTGGTTTTTTTGGGGGGGGGTGGGGTTGGTTATTTCTTTGTTAATGTATTTTTAGAAATGTTATTGTTTGGGTGTAACAGAGATTTTTTCGCATATTACCACAAAAAGTCATACATATAGGCCTAAAGCATAACCAAAAGAAATTAACACAAAAAAAATGAAATAAAATAAACAAATGGAATGAACTAAAGAAATAGATCAGTACAATAAAAATAAACATAAAGAAAACGAAAAAAAATAATAAACGGATGAGAAAATAATAAACAAATAATTTAAATTAAAAACCAAATCAATCAGCGTCACTAGTCTTAGAATATCATTAAAATAAATCGTTAAATAAAAAAAAAGAAATAATAACATAATTACAGAATTTATATAGGCGCCTTCACAAAAGGAATAGCAATATAAATGATAAATGGAACCAAATAAATTTTTAAAAAATCAGTAAAAAGTAAGAATAAAGAAAACGACCAAAAAGTAATAAAACATAAAAACCAAAATGGTAAGGAGAAAACAAATAACGGGAGGATAACAAAAAATATTTAAAAATTATTCAAATCAAGCGGAGATACACAAAAAGTATATAAGATAATCATCTAAAATGAAAATTAAACTTAAAAGTATTAACACTAAAAAAAAATAAAGATGTACTAAATGAAGTTAAATATAACAAATGAAAAATACAATATACAAAATTAAAAACCAAAAATGTGAATAATAAAATATTAATAAAGTAAATCGTTTACAATAAAAATTTGAAATAAACAAATTAAAATGACTAAATAGGTAAAAAAAACTAAATAATAAATAGAAATGAACACAGATACAATTCCATAATTAGAAACAAATTTTTAAACACTATGAATAAAAATATTATACATTATAAATTAAAAATAAAATATTAAAACTTATTTGATTAATAATATAAATATCAAACAAAAACGAAAGGATTTGTTCGCGAATGAAATTTAATTTGTAACCCATGGCGTAATGATTCCAAGCCAATGTCAAGCAAAACTTCAGTTCAATTCTGCGACAATCCATTCCACCTACAAACATGCATGGTGTATGTCGTGTTATATCAGACCAAATAGGGGCCACCACAAACAGGCTGCAAAGCACCACTGTATAATTCTCTTACCAGCACATTTTTCCAAGTTCATCTGCATCTGGAACACCCATACAGCATTTACTGGTTCGCTCAGTCACTGAGATTTGCCGAGTCGACTGAAGCCACTCACCTCCGATAGCTAGCCACACGGACCTTATTTTTACTTGCACCGGTCTTTTGTTCCTACACACTTAGTTGATCTTGTTCTGCGACCAAGCACTTTTTCACGGTACAACAATACTCTCTACTAATGATGATGTAATGATTGGAGATTAGATTAGAGATGCCAGTCCAGATCTTTCAGTTAACAGTCACCTAAAAATTGTAAGTCGTCGAAACATGCAGCACGGAATTACAAATTCACTCTTTGACATCAATTCAAACAAGCTAAAACAACCTTGCAGGGAAAACGTCGCCTTCAATTCAACAACAAATTACCAGGCCAACCTCAGTATCAACAATGGTCAGATGCGACCGATATATATATATATATTATAATATATATATATTATATATATATTATAGATTATATAATATATATATAGTATTATAAGTGTCCCAAGAAACAAGGCAACACAGTCATGTTTGGTAGAAGGTCGGATCTATGAAGAGATACAGAGCTATGTAAAATTATAAATATTCTATACAAGAATAGCTCAACGACCTGCCAAAGCTTTCGATCTGCACCCGAATTCTTTCTCAATGGATTAAACAAGAAAAAAAATGCACAGGGTCAAATAAAAATGAAAAAACTGTTTTCATTTTTTCCATTTTTATTTGATCCCTGTGCATTTTTTTCTTGTTTAGCCATGGAAAGAATTCGTGCAGAATCGAAAGCTTTGGCAGTCGTTGAAGATATTATTGTATAAGAATCATAAGAATATATATATATATAATCTATATATAATATATATATCTATATTATATATAGATATATTATATATATTACTTGAGTACAGGAAAACACCTTCCTATTATATTTTTATGGTATGACACAGGGTACGACACCAATTACAACAACCTTGTGTAGAATAAACAAATAACTAAATAAGACGAAATTACGAAATTATTCGACATAAAAACTTGTTCGGTTTGTATAGGGTGCGGTGCGGACACATATTGGTGTCACAGTCACGGTAATTTTTGTAATATAATACAATTAATGTAAATAGTAAATAATAGAATTTATCTTCTAATACAACATAAACACTGGTCCATGTTTGGCTTGCAGGTTCTCAGGGCTCGCAGGCTCGGCTTCCGATGCATCGCCAATGCAGACATTCAATGGTCGCCATTTGGCACTGGATGTTCGAGATGGCACTGCACTCGACGATCGAGTTGGCACTGGACAGTCGAGTTGGTGTTGTGAGGTTCAAGTTGGTTGAGTTGAGTGACCGTCGAGTTACAAATGTGAAGTGACTGAAAAATTCTCAGAGTGTTTCTATTGGAATCAGCGCGAAAATAATAGCGTTCGTGCCAATTCGAGTAAATTACCGGGAAAACGAACGAACGCACGGACAGAGTTACAGGCGCGATTTAATTGGAGCTTGCTTGCTTCAAAAATTGATTGGAATATGTTGGTTCTGAAAATTTCCAATGAACAGTGCGATTATTAAAAAAGAAGCATGTAAGAAAGCCATAGAGACTTAATGCGTTGAACAAACAGAACTGCCTATAAAATTTAGGCCCGTATTCTTTCAACGATGTTTTTTAACGCTAATCATTGGTAAATCGCAATTTAAACGCCCGATAAAATAAACGTAATTCTAAAAGCATGGTTAACTTTAACGTTGCTTAAATTTTAGCCGAACATCGTTAAAATGGCTAATAACGTTGTTAAACTGAGACTTGGTCCGGGGGTGGTGTTTAAGGCGGTTAACTTCACGTTTCATCAAAGCTGATATTTTTCAGCTCTATGTGATACTTCGTGGTTAGGCCCAGTTACCCGACTTTATTCTCTCATCTTTCTTTTCCGAGTCTCAGGTGATTCTTATTGTCCATTTCACTTTGCTTTTCTATTTTCATGCTCGGTGTATCTGTTATAGTAGGGAATGTATAGCAAGTGCGGCACAACGGCATAAGAGCCAGTTTTAAATAGGCCCGGGGGTTTTGTCCATCATTTAACAAATTCTAAAGCTCCTGCGTAACGCGACATCTTGAAATTTACCCGTGGGCTGCCTGCATTGCATTTACAATACGGAAGGGCATGGTCGGGCATTAAATATTGTACGCACACGTAATGATATCGGCGAAGATAAGTCAAAGTTCGGTGGATGATATTACGGCGTTGAATACAAGTGGTTAGCTGAACGACTTGTTAAATATTAACCTGCGGTTTTTTTTAAACAGTGAGTTTAGCTACCCAGTTTAGGCCTAACCACCGTTTATTTAAACATCGTTCGAGAATACGGCCTTAAAGTATGTAATGTGTTTAGAAGCGAAACCCTACTGGGCGCCCAAATGTTGTCCCTAGGTCGTTAATGCTTGGTTATAACACTGTAAGACTTCCTTACATTTCTATGTAATTGCATAACAAGATTTAATACCTGTTACCATGGTTACATGTATCGTTGATGCTCTCGTATGAGGTTGTCATATCTTGCGTGATTTCTCCATTATGGAAAAATGTTGTTCGCTGCTGGTTTCACCCTTTAAAGTTTCGACCTTGCATGAGCCCATCGAACTGACAGCAATAATAATGAGAGCACTTACACAAACAAAGGTTTCGCTTTATGTTTGGTTTTAAGATATATTCAAACCAGAACGATTATGAAAACTGTTATTTTTCCGCTGTGTAAAATCGCCAGCTCTGGAACAGAGCTAATCGGCAAGTTTATCAAATACACCAGGAATGATCACGAAGACACTTGGCTCTGAACCATGCCAAGTTCACTTGTTTATCTTCTTTTAGGTGTTCATTGACACGTGCATTATATACTTGTGCTTGTTCTGGGATCTGTAAAATTAAAAATACAATACAAAAAGGGAGAAACGAATGAGGGAATCTGCTGTGATAACCATAAACTTGTTTTTCAAAACATTAAACAATTATTATAATATACTACTATTAGTCTAGTTGCGGGTCTGAGTTCAAGCAAAAGATCATAAAAAATTTCCAAAAACCACATAATGATTCTAAAACTAGTGGAATGCCACTAGAATGGTATCAACAGATTATAAATAATCGCCCCACATCACATTACTGTGTATTCACTGTTTTCGGAGAAGAAAAATTGGACTGAATACACTGGGACATTTTCATGGCCTATACCATGAAAGCAAGCATTAAAGAAACATCTGTTTTACTTTACTACGGTTATTTGGAATTGAACAAAAAATGATACTAAAACTGAAATTATATCTACAAAATTGATAAGGCGGTATGTGAAAACGAAAACAACGCACGTGCAAAAGTTTAGAGAATAAAGGTTATGATTTTTGGAAGCGGGTGATCTTTACGTCGAAGGAACCCGGTGTGGCAGGAGATTATAGTCCTCCGGGATCACAGCCGCCACAACGGTGAAGAATAGGGCACTATATTCAGTGACTCTTCAAGCAAATAGTTCATGCTTTATTTCCGTTGTGTCTATGACGCTCCGGACTATGGTTCCTGCCGGACATATCTCCTTTTACACCGGTGTTGAAACGGATCATAGTCGGGCATGTAATCATAGTCCGGGCTCCATAGACGACAAAGGAAATACAGCGTGAAACTAATGTGCCCTGAAGAGTCAACTGAATGATGGGCCTATTGTTCACCATTTTCCCGGACTGGTGACGCAGGAGGACTAATAGTCCTGCCACACCGATTGTGAAAGTAATTCATAGGCCGGGCTCCATAGACGATAAACGGAATAAAGCGTAAAAACCACTAATGTAGCGAGAAGAGTCAACTGAATCGATTCCCTAATTGTTCATTAATTGTTCCCGGACTGGAGCCCGGAGGGGACTAGATCTCTGCCCACGGGTTTCAAGAACCGTGTATTTTGGCTTGTATTTAATTCCACTGCTCGCCAATTTTCTTCCGGTCTCTTAAAATATTGTCAACAAATTCTAGTCGGATTTTTATTTCCGTCAGTTCATAAAGTTTCGGTGCGTGTCGACGATTCATTGTTCTGAGAGGTTGTATGCTTTACCCATCAAGACAATAGAATTCGATGTTGTCACGATACCGGAAATCAGATTAAGGCCCTAATTAAAAAATGTCCCTTTCTCCACGAAGAAAGTTACAAGGCTATGCACTGCATAAATCTAACAATTGAACTATACTCGATTCGCGCTGATATAGGAGCTGGGTAAGGAAGTTTTGGGTCATATCCATTAGGTGAAATAGGGAAAAAAGGATTTTAATCTATCCAAGGAATCGCTTCGCTGCTAAAATAAAACAGTGATTTTAAAAGGAAAAGGGCCTAGTACAACACTTAATTTTGTTACTGTACTTTTCTGAAGTGAACTGTGTACCGTTTAATACAATCGTTTGTAAACCATTCACATCACTGTACACACGGTGTTTAGGAAATTAAACGCTTTCTGTGTCCAATCCGCGAAATCGCTATCGTATAAAGTGTTTAAACGTGTGAAGACTTTTGATTGCAACCGTAAGCATATGACATTAGAAAACTAATTGAATTAAAAAATGATATTTGTAATTAAGCATGGAAAAATAATTCCTAAACCATTTTTGCAGGTATGGCATTATCCGACTGCTACTATCCGACTCTTTCTTCCAATTTAAATAGCATTTGCTCAATTTTATGTTGTATGTTTGAAGTTTTATGTGTTTATGTCCAAAGGTTTTCATTTCCAAATCTTTATCCAACTGCTCAACTATTAACCTACTACATTGGACCCAATGTGTAGCATGACTATTATTAGTGTACTAGTTTAGGTAACAGAGAAAGTAATGATGAGGGCCAGTAGTACTGTGCGGACAGGCCAAAACAAACCATTTGTTACACAATTCAGGATTCAATAGCCGGCACCTGCCTATAAACGAATCCGACGGCGACTCTTATCGCCCCTACGCCGTGGGCGGGATCGCACTCCACCATCCCGCAATGATGGGGGCATTCTTTTGCATTTCTCCTCGTTATACCCAGCGTTTACGTTGTACGTGTTACCGCAAAGAAAAGAAGAAGCTTAATTTTGATGCGTTCTGACGGCAAAAAAAAAAAAAACCTAACACTTATTCACTGTTATCCATTGTATTATCATGGGCGGCTCAGGAAAAAAAATGTAAATTTCTTGGCTGCAACCCATCAAGCCGATAAAAAGGTACAAAAATGGAAACGAACTGCGTGCGAATTCACTACGCTATATGACAAAAAATGAAACAATCATCGTATCCATTTCAGTCTAAATACACACATTGTAACTCGCCGTCATTTTCCGTGTACTGATCGTCAGGCCGTAGCACCTCCATGCAAACAAACGGATCTATTTTGTTCAGATCTCCGAAATCGAATCACATGGGCACGGAAGTCCTTTCTAAAACACCACAACCCGCATCGGAAGATGATGTCACGTTTTTCAGCAATACGATCGGTCTTTGGGACCTATTCAGTTGTCACGTACACGGAATATATAAACATTCTTATTGTACTTTATTTTTGTCTGGATGTTGGAATTTACGAAAAATTTTTTATCACAGAGGCTGTTCTTACAATTTTTAACAGTATTCGTAACAATAAGCGTTCATTTTCAGTCACGCAAAGTGGGCGAGATAACCTTCAATTTTTCAACAACAGTAAGACACTTGCCCTGAATCCAGTTTTAGGCCAGTCCCTGGACATCATCCTTCCATAAAATCCATGGAAATAAACGGTGAATGAAATTTAAAACAATTGCAAAAAAGGTAGGTTGTTAAATTCTTATATCTATGATTATTGGCTTATTATTTCGTTCGTTCAGAAATATGCGGCGCCGTGTCGGGTGTGTACTGGGTGTTTGGTGGCCGGGATGACCCAGGATGGCGGCGGACGTGGAGGGTGTCCTTTCGAGGCTACCCCGTCGGATTCGTGTTAAAGGTGTATTTCACATTTTAAACGTAGGTTACTTTCACCAGTGATCCCCGATATGTCTGATCAATGCACCCCGTGTTGACCGTGGGAGCACAGGGTTAAGAACGCACGGACTAGGAGTGCTGCAAAGTTTAATATTGTGCGTCCCTCAAAAACAGCAATCACCGTAAAAAAGTACAGGTTGCCCTATATCAGGACGAATCGAGTATAAACTCTGACGCCATGATATGAACAAGTAATTATTACTAACCAAAGTATTTACATCATAAGGAATATAAAACAATCTTGATTGGTTACATTAATTCGTTCTTGTTCCAGGAAATTATCCAATTGGTCCAACTTATCTATATAAGTTATTAGAGTTTTGGTCAGTCGTAACAAACTACAATATTACGTGGCCTAATCCTTCCTCTTCACCCAGCCTTTGATGTTCAGTGACCACTTATCCGTTCTTGATTGACACCAAAAAAAGGATAGATTAGCGTGTCTCAAACTTTTCGACAATCTGTTCAATGAATCTTGTATGAAGCCTTTATAAATTACGATACAAAAAAGTCAAGTACAATGGGTTAAAGCATCTTACTTGGAACAAAGTTGCATTTCAGCTTTCCCCCCCCCACAAACAAACCCCCCCAATACGGCTTTTAGTTTGTTCAGGCACATCTCCTCCACATAATTCGTACCATCGACAAATATGCGTTTACTGACGGAATAAAAAATCCCAGACTATAATAATATTAGCTAGCTATACAAATAGGCAGACATTCACGACTTGTAAAATTAACAAGTTTGTTCTGCTCTTGGTTATTATGACCTACTGTTAGAAGCTCTGCCCAAATGGTATAGCTTTGCAGAAAAACTGCTATGTTGACAAGTATGTTGAAGGCGTTATCGGTGATTCGCTAAAAATCACCCATGGACGAAGGCAATTCTTTCTACCCTCCACCAATTTACTTACAATTTGATACAATATATATCATTAGAAGACATTGGTTGACTCACACGGTTCTGGGAACACTCGTCTCAAGCTCAAGTCCATTCTATTGATGTGTTCATGTAGACTTCTTTTTAAACATTTTTCTATCTTCTTGCGTTAAACATTGCGAACATAATTGACATGCCTGTAATTAACACACATATCCTGTATAAGAGCATAGATCACGCCTGAATGTGAATACGCCGACACGCCATTTTATAATAAAACGATGATTTAGTATTTTACTGTCATGGCACGACATAAAATCTAAGCATGTTTCTCTACGGACCTCACCCGCCACAAGATAAAACTTTTCTGTTTTTCTATTTCTACCTGTTTTGTGTAACAACCTTCGACACTTCTTTGTAGTGCTCTACGACAACGTTTCGGACCGGATATTTTGACACCACACAAGTAAGACAAAGGATGAGACTTTATGAGGATACACATTTCTCTAAATTTGCACTTGTGTGGTTACCTCGAAACGCTTGCTATATAGTCTCTTTCCGACCACCACATTTACTCATCACAGGCTAGGGGGAAAATTAACTTGAAAATGGTTATATATAACAAAGAATATTGCTCCAAGGAATATCAACAGCCGAAAATCTTAACCAATGCATAAGGTTTTGTTTTGAATGACGCATGTGTGCAAGTGTTCGTGGCGAGAGTTCACATCTCAAGTTTGGAGCTGCGGATCAATACAGTATTCGCTTTCACAAAATTTCTCCTGCAAAGTTGGTAAAAAAATTGAAAACCGCCAATGTGGAATAGAAATGCTTAGAGGTAGTCAGGTTGGAAGTTGGCAACAAAGGCTGAAGGATGGAACGGAGAAGTACAGACTTTTTCTATCGATATATTTTCGTTTATTTCGACCTAAGGCAATAATTTTTGAAGGGTTTGATGCAAAATTTTGACCAGTTAGTGCCATTTTTTAAAATCCAATATGGCTGCCTTCCATGTCCAAAAATCACTAAAACATCCCTTAGTATTTCTGATTAGAGACGTTTTTTTGTGGTTCTCCGGTGTCGTGTGTTTAAGCACGATGAGTGTAATAATGTGATTTGATCATAATACATTCCACAAAAATCCAATTATGGCTGCTCAAAAGTCCAATATCGCCCTCAGGATACATAAATGACCTTAATTTTACCGGTTTATACATATTATGATATGCAGAATTAATGCTGAATACATTAAAATATTCTGGCAGGTGTCCAAAAGACTGTTACAATTGAACACAATCTGCAAGATTATTTTAACCCCAACCTCTAGAATCATTTCGAAGCATCCAGGCACGTCAAGTGTTCTCCACATTTGCAGTGTAGAGGCGTGCATCTAGTGTCTAATAAATGTTTATGCATTTAAACTTATGAGATATATGTATGTGGTCACTAGAAACCCATTTGGAATTTCTCTGTAATCGACATTTTTATATCAAGATTGCAGCCAATTATAGCCGCCTTAAAGATATTTAAAAACCTATAGTATATCTTTAGTATATGTAGTTACATCAACATTATTATTATAAAGGTTGTGGTAAATGAGGTTATGGGATAAGTATTTGACAATTATGACATCCTTATCTGGAATTTTTGTTTCGTTAACATCAGCAATGTCAAGATAGTGGACAATAGGGCTGTCTTTTTACTTCTTTAAAAACCTTAAATTACGAAACATCTGTATTGTATTTAGTTATCCAGTCCGATGAGAATTCAAGTTTAATTAAAGTAGGAGATCTATGTCTTTGAACAGTACGATTAGCCTTGGTATGTTTGTTTTGACAACATGCTTAAAAAAATTCAAAATGGCCAGACAATATATTATGAATATATGACAATTGTAGGTTTTAAAGATCTTTAAAAAGACAGTCAGTATTAGTGCCATCTTAAATTGGAGAGCAGGTTAACACCACTTGAAATGCTAGATTGAGTTCATAATGGGTATAGAGCCCAGATTAATGCCTCTATCACAAACAACGTGATGAGTTTGAGTTATGGTCAATTGGATGATTTCGCGGGCATATTGGATTAGGGGTGGACATATGGATTGATTGATAATGTTGTGTCAAATCACACAAGAACCTGTCAGTAGATTCTTCGTGTTTTAAAACCTGAGAGATGAACATAAAATCATGGCCATTTGAATGTATTTGAGAGCGTGGTAAGCGGCCATATTGGATTTCTAGAAAATGGCACTACACGAAATTTTTTGCACACCCTCCAATTTATGGCTTAGGTCCGAAAACAAAATCATCGATAGAAAAATGTCTGTTACTCTGTACTTATCATTTCCAAACCCTGCGCCCACAATTATTCCTCCTGACTGCAGGGTATTAAAAATTTAAGACCGTAAAGCGCCAGAATTTTTTTAAATGTTATAAATGTAGGGGGGTGCGGGGAGGGGCACACCCTCATCGCGCGAGTGTGGAACTCTTGCATATTCCAGTTTTCCAGTAGCTAGCAAACTTTCCTGAATGTGTAGGTTCATATAACTCTTAAAGGGTCTATTTTTTGCAATTGAGTGAGTTTCTAATCTAGCTAAACGATCAGCCTTTTATAGCATTTTGTTGATAAAATACAATCCGCTTTCATTTGTATGTAGAAAGTACTCACCCTGTGATTTTTATCAAATTTTATTTCTTTATTCTGCTCACATATTACAAGCTTTTGAAATTGGAAAATAGATTTTTGTTTATTGCCTGCCAAGGTCAATAAACCATCTATTCAAACTCAAATAATATTATGCGCGAAAGATTACGTTTTTTAAGTAAAACCCAGGTGAATTAGGCCAAGAAAAAAACAAGTTTGTCCTCATCAGCAGACATCGCCGTGCATTTTGTTTAAATTGGTCCTTTAGCGCAATATTTTTTCAGGTTTTTTGCTTCATTTGAAAGATACTTTTTTATTTTAGAAAAAATGGAAAATTCTGTCGCCGCTAGTGGGTCAAAAATGCAATAAAGATTTTTTTAAATCCCCGCATTTCGCATTAGCATTTTTCTAAAAAAAAAAGGCGCATTTGTCTATGCCAAGACACAAAGGCCGGTTTTCACAAAAGCGGTTAACTGTTAAGAAGGGGTTAAACAATGGTTTAACCACGATCATGGGTAAATATTCATTGTTATCCCTCTATGGGATATTTAACCAGGGTTAAAATTAACACTGTGTTTAAAGTTAACCCTTTTTGTGAATACCGGCCAATAGTTCAAAGTCAGAAGAAACTTAATATCATGGATTCCGTGCTCTTCATCACCCTGCCAGCTCCAATAAAGACACGTTTTCTGAATATTTTTTAATGTAGGCATTGAAATGTGGATGAGCGACTGGGATTTTTCTTCATGACCTAGACCGATTTACAAACCACCGCCTTTACATAATCAATACATCCATAGTGATTGAAAGGTAAATTAAAATCAGTGGCGGCTCCATACCTCTTTTTTCTGGGGGGTAAACGGAGGTAAAATTTTGTTGGGAGGCAAACAGTGAAATTCTGGGGGGAACATAAAAAATTTAGATTTTTACCAAATTTTGGCCCTAAATCGCTGATTTTTCCCAATTTGGTGGATTTGGCCTCAAATCGCTGCTTTTTGGCAAAAATCGTCAAATATGGGCCCATGCCCCCCCTGGCGGCGGGGCCGCCACTGATCAAAATTTGTCGCAACAATCACCTAATCACAAAAGGTATTGATGAAATTCTCATCAAAGGTCCTGTCTGAATCTGAGGCGTCGTTTACAATCACTTTCTGCAATACGCGGGAAAATTTTACCAATTAATATAGGTTATAAAATGTCCTATATGGTAAGTAAGTTTCAAGTCGCATTTTTTCAGCAAGGGGTTAAGTCGGACGCCCCTTGATCCGCCATTATGGTGCATTCAAAAGCTTATTAAAACTCAACCTATAACTAACATTGTTTTATGGAAAGATTGTTCAGCATTGTCTCAAATCCCTGAGTATATGGCATTTACACACCTTTATTTTACGAGTGGCATCAAGGTAACAAACTTAACTCGACTCGATTTTTATTTCCATTTTTTCTTTCTTTTTTCTTTTCTTATTTTTCCTAGTTCCGATTTTTTTATTCTTTACTTTGGGGGACCTGGAGCGCACGCCCCCCACGCGCCCCCTGGGAGCGCGCTTGGTAAAAATGACATAACCCCCTAGGCCTTGGGCCGCGATCCAAAAGGGGTGTTCACTACCTACGAAGGGTACAAATTCTAGCAATGTTTTTTTTGAAAAGCTACATGTCTCTAGTGTATAATGCCATGCTAGGTCATTTTAAGGATACTTAAGTCTCTCGTTTTATACTGAAGATGTGAACATTCTCTATTCGAAAGTGATATACACATATGGATTACAATAGACATTCTTTGGTCATTTGAATGACTT
>JAMKCH010019254.1:0-21875 GCA_023653785.1 Ophioderma brevispina | reverse complement strand
CAAAAATCATAGTTTACCACACACATGCGTTCTTTTGCCACCCTTATGACGTAATTGCACGTTAATTGGCATGAATGATGTCACAGGTACGTCATAATGTTTTTTTTGAACCATCTGAGGTCGGGGGGGATGGGTCTTTGGTGTCATATTTCTATCTATTATATATATTATGGGTTCTAAACCAAACCGTTTTAAAGATATACAGGTTTGAAAGTTTCTTTTTGTCGGCCATATTTGGATTTTATGCTATAGCCCACCTTCCTCGAGGTCCAATTTTGGCCGATTTTGGATATATGTTTCATGGTCTGGACATACAAACAAGATGAAACCCCAAAAAACCTTCTGTTGCAATTTGTTCTAGACGCATAACCCCCCCGGCAGCCGCGCGCAAGTGGCTGTAATCCTGCTATTAACTAAAACGGGGGATCCGTCTGTTCATTACAGTCCACGGTAAGGGGTATTTAACCTGCTGACTTTGTTTTCAGTTTTGTAGACTTATTGACCCATCTTTTTCACCTTCATGCGGGGACAATTGAATATTAATTAGTAAAGAACAATATCAGATGTTGAATCTTAAAAGGAATTTTATGGGGAATAAAAAACAAAAGGCCATTTTTGGAAAAAATAAAGATTTGATGACGTCCACGGCATTGGGGATTGGTTATTATTTTTGCTTCGGGGGACCCATTCAGTAACAATTACTTACGTATCCCTACATTGGAAAAAAAACAAAACCGATTATCGTCAATCGTACGTCGGTTTTTTTGAATCGTAAGGGAAAAGGTAACTTTTGTACTGTTTAGCCATAATAAACCGTGTCTTTTGGAAAAAATAATAGCACTTCTGGCAGAGGGCCTATGTACGACCTTTGATTTAACATAAGTCTTATTTAATATAATCGGATCGGTCGCCCGAAGAGCAAAATGATACCTGATACCTGACACGACTGACCTGGTACAGTGACACGTGACCCAAACTATCATCTCGTTACCGTTATCCTACAATCCGCAAAGCAGCCATCAATTCTGTATCTCCGTTTCACACAGCGTAATCGATCAGATTGAGAACTATACTGTAGTCAAGACTTAGTTTCAATGCATTTGAATGCGTAGTAAAGACACCTTTTCCCCCCCGACCTAACCCTATAGATGGAGATCTAACGCTCTTCTACCGAACTGCCTTGATAGCTGAGTCGGTTAGAGCGTCCGTGCAGTGTAATACGAGTCGCCCGGTTCGAATCCAGCCAAGCGCACATGGGTTTTTTTTTCAACACGATCGTGCGCTGGCCATCTCCAGGGAACAGATTAATAATAGATATATTTCAATCAGTTTCAAGTCATAGTGTGGTACTTTTCAATGAAGTACTTCACAGCATCGGGGTAAGCTGTTTTCTTAAATTGTTTTTCAACATGTTCAAAATTCAAATCAATGCCAAAATAAGCCTCCTTAGTGATAGCAATGAAACAGTAATAGTTAGCAGTGTCATGGTCACGCATGAATTTGAAACATTTAACCTTGCATGCAACAACATTGGGTTCCGAATTTCACGAATTGGACACCCTCAACTTTGTTAACATCCAGATTTCAGTGATGAATTTCAGCTGCTGCTTTAATTTTGGTTTTGTATGAATGTACACAAAACTCCAGAAACTTCCCTGCAAAAGTATCTCTATCAAACATAATACCCTTGAACATAGGGGCCATGGCTACAGAGCTATCGCTCTGGAGCCCATGCGCACCGATACACTCTAAGACAAAACAGCCCTTTATAATTATATACACCCCAAAACCATTCACTCCTGGGTTTCATCCCGAAGTTACTGGACTAACTGTGCTCATAAGTTGGATAGTATTTTCACCCCCAATCTTAAAATGTAGTTCTAGTTAACGCCTCGCCTCAGTATCATAATAGAGTAGTGAAGATAATAATGATCCCACTCCCAGGTGAAGTGAAGCAGCATAATTTTGAAAACACAACAATGCCTTTCGTGGAGCTATATATGTCAGACGTCGTTAGTCGGGAGGAATGTGGGCCAGGGTGAAAATTGCAGCTAACAGACTTTTTTATCGATCGATTTTTGTTATGAGGACATAAGCCAATAATTTCTTGAGGGTATGCAAAATTTCATGCAGTGGCATTTTCTAGAAATCAATATGGCACAAACCATCTCAAATTCATTCCAAATGGCCATAATTATGCTCTATAGCCAGTTGTAAGTACTAGGAATCTACTGGACGCGTTCGTGATGTGATTACCAATGAATCCAATATGGGCCACCCCGAAATCCAATATGCCCGAAATCAAGTCCAAGGACCATAATCATTAACTATTTGTGAGAAGGGATAATTCTGGGCTCTAAACCCCGTAGGAACTCATATCTGACATTCCAAGGGGTTAAAAGGTACCAATCAAGTGGCAGCAAACATGACTGCCTTTAAGCAATCTTTAAAACCGAGCAAATGTGTATATTCATAATATATTGGCTGCCATTTTGAATATAAGCATGTGTCAAACAAAAATACCAAATACGGATTTGCAATGTCTAAACACATAGATCTTATACTTTAATTTTAAACTTTAAAGCAATATTAGCACATTTTTTGAAGAGCGCCCCCAATTTCAAAATTGAATTTTGCACAGCTTATGTTCGGTAAGTGTCTAGAAAACGAACCTGTGAAGAGAATGCTCAAAAATGCGTAAGTTATCATAATATTAGCACATTTTTGAAGAGCGCCACCAATTTTCCAAAATTTGATATTTTGCCCATCGCTATGTTGGTATGTCTAGAAAACTACACCCGTGAACGAAGAATGCTCAAAAATGCGATTTATCATAAAATGAGCGAATTAGAATTGGGATCCAGATTGTACTTAACGGCAGAGCTCGAAAAGCTAAAGTTGTATGTCCGTCCATGATGAAATAGTGCACTCAAGAAAGATGGCCTCTACTGACTGCCTAACACAAGGTACTCAGGCCGCGCAGGATTTTTTTTGGGGGTGCGGCGGCGATCTTCGAAAAGTGGACCTTTTTGGGGGAAAAATGGCTCTAACCCCCCTAAAATGGTCCTTTTTTGGACGTTTTGAATATGTCAACCACCAAAAGTTGACTTTTTCGTAATAATTTCTATAAATTTGGAACTTTTTATCAAAAAATCGGCAAAAGTGGACTTTTCCCCTTTGGGAATTTGGGGGGTGGCGACCGCACCCCCGCACCCCCCCCCCATGGTACGGGCCTGATGTAACTAATAGATGAGCGTAGATTCGTACATGGCAAAATTTCCCGGCTATTTCAATTGGAAGGCAGTTCCAGCAGCCGTTGAAATTATTAGGGGATGTTTCAATATTAATATCGTCATTCTGAGACATTGGAATCATGAACGACAAAGGGACTCACCATCAACCCAGCGTTTAGACGTCACCAAAGTCAGTATCTCACACACCTGGACTACGCAGATGATCTAGCTCTAACCGATGATCTGATATGTGGTGCACAAGATCAACAACAGTTCACTTGGAATTCGGGGTAATATCGATATTCCGAAGGTTCGTTATTATTCCGAAGGTTCGTTATTATTCCGAAGGTTCGCTATTCCGAATCTGAAAAAGGGTTCGCTATTCCGAATCTTAGAAATGGGTTCGCTAGTCCGAATCTGGAAATAAAGAAGGTTCGTTATCCGAATCTTAAAAAAGGTTGGCAATTCCGAATCTCAAAAAAGGTTCGTTATTCCGAATACTAAAAAGGTTCGTATCCGAAACAAATACCGTTCGTTTATGTCCGAATTTTTCAAAGAGGTCGCTATTCCGACTTTTTGGTTTGTTTTTTAGACATTGGAAGCAACTTGAAAAAATTGGATGAATATATGGTAACTTTGAAGAAGATGGAATCAGAAAATAAGTACCACTATTTATTATGGTATTATTAATTACTATTCAATCGTAGAATCAATTTTTGAGATATTTTTCTCAAAGATGGAGATATTTTCTCAAAATTTAACTGTCAGCTGGAAATGTGTAAATACTGTAAAATACTCCCGTTTTAACTGTTGTGAGTCCCCAACGTCCTGTAAAACGACGTTTTTAAAAAAAAATCATTTTGTAACTGTGTTGAGTTATTATCTCGAGTTCAGATATGTCTCGAGGTTTGTGATATGTTCCTTAAAGTTTTATTTTTTTTTTAATTTTTGAGTATTTCTCAAAGTTTTCGAATATTCCTTGAAATTTCGAGATATTTTCATGACGTTTCGCGATATTTTCTCGAAGTTTGAGATTTTTTTCGAAGTTTTTAGATTTTTCTTAACGTTTGGAGTTATTATCTTGAAATTTTAGATATTTCTCCGACGATGAGATATTTTTTTCGAAATATTGAGTTATTATCTCTAACTTCCGAGTTATTATCTCAAAGTCGAGTTTCCAGTTATTGTCTCGAAGTTTTATTAAATATTTCACAAAGTTTGATATATTGTCTGAAATTTGAAGTTGAGGTACTATATATCGAAGTTTGGTTTTTCGGAACGTACAAGGTATTTTCTCAAAGTTTGGGAATATTTTCTCCAAATATTGAAGTTGTTATCTCAAAAGTCTAATTATACTTTAGAAATTTCAGTTATTATCAATATCTCGAAGTTTAACAATTTATCTCGAAGTCCAGATATTTTTTCTCACGTTCGTAATATTTCCTCGAAGTTTCAAGATAATATTTCGATGTTTGAGTATTATCTGGATGTTTGGTACCTCAAAGGTATTTTCTCAAAAGTTCGTAGTGTTTTCTCGAACTTTCAAGATAAATATTTTCAAAATGGTGAGGTATTACCATCTCGGAGTTTAGTATATTATCTCGTAGTTTTTGATATTTACTAGAAGTATCGAGTTACGGTATCGAAATTTTGAGTTATGTTTCCGCAAAGTCAAGTTATAACTCCCCGAAAAAAAAGGGGGTGGGGGGTTTTTTGTTTTTCAGATTGACATTATTTTTGAAGTTTGTGATAGTTTCTCAAAGTTCGAGACATTTTTCTCGACGTAGGCTCTATCAAGATAAAAATTTTCGAAGTTTTGAGGTATTATCTAACGTTTGCTATATTATCTCGAAGCTTGATATTTTCTCGAAATACCGAGTTACTACTATCTCGAGACACTGAGTTTATTATCGTCAAAGTTAAGTTTATTATTTAGAACGTTCAATTATTATCTCCGAAGTTTGACATATTAGATCGCGAATGTTTGAGGTATTTTCTCAAAAGTTCGAAGTATATTCTCACGTTCGAGTTGAAATTATCTTTTAATTTCCAGATATTTCCTCGTAGTTATATTTGCGAAGTTTGAGTTATTACCTCGAAGTTTGATATATATCTCGCGACGTTTTGGGATATTGTCTCGAAAAAAAAATCGAGTTACTATCCTCAAAATACACCGAGTTATTATTAAGAAGTTTCAGTTATTAATGTCAAACACAAACAAAAAAAAAAAGAAGATTGACATATTATCTCGAAGTTTGAGACATGTTCTCAAGTCGAAGTATTTCGAGACTTTTCTAGTATAATATTTCAAAGTTTGAGAAATCTATCTCAAGTTTGCTTAATATTGATCCGAAGTTTTTGAATATTCATAATTCTATTACTATCTCGAGATAACCGATCTATAATCGCAAAGTTGAAGTTTATTATTTAGAAGTTTCACTTATTATCTCGAAGTTTAAACAATAAATTTCGAAGTTTGAGATATTTTCTCGAAATACGAGTTTACTATTGTCAAAATACCGTGTTCTTATTAGAAGTTTAATATTATCTTCGAAGTTTGAAGATATTTTCTAAAAGGTTTTCGAATTATATTCTCAACGTTTCGAGGTATTACCTCGACGTTTCATATATCTCGAAGTTTGGGATATTTTAATATAAAAAAATATCGAAAATATCGAGTTACTATCACAAAATACGAGTTTATTATTAGAAGTTTCAGTTTTATTCGACGTTTTTGACATAATTATTTCGTACATTTGACATATTATCTCGAAGTTTTGAGATATTATCTCGCAGTTTGAGATATTTTTCGCCAAATATTTGTTTTCGAAGCTTCAAAATGAATTTCGATTTTTGAAGTATATTTTCGAAGTTTGGTATATTATCACGAAGTTAGAGATATTTTCGTATATTTTTCCTCGAACTTTCCGATAATATTCAAGTTTGAGGTATTTTCTGGAGTTTGGTGTATTTCGAAGTTGAAATATTTTCTCGAAATATCGAGTGATCAAATTCCGCTTTATTATCTTCTAAGTTCGAGTTTTATCTCGAAATTTCAGGTATAGCTCCAAGTTTGACATATTATCTTGATATAGCGATATTTTCTCAAAGTTCGAGACATCAAGAAAATAGAATTCCAAAGTTTGAGGTATTATCTCAAAGTTTGTTATATTACTCGAAGCTTGGATATTTTCCCTCTTCTCGAAATATTGAGTCACTGTCTTCCAAATACCGAGTTATAATCTCAAAGTTCGAGTTAGTATGTAGAAGTTTCAGTTATATCTCGAAGTTTTGGTACAAGGACTATCTCAAGTCAGAGATTTTTTCTACCATAGTTCGTCATATTTTCTCGAACTTTTTCAAGATACTATGTTTGAATGTTTGAGGTAATATATTTCAAAGTTTGTTGTAGATTTTCCCGTTTTCGGAAATATCGATTTTACGGTATCGGAATTTCCGAGTTATTATCTCAAGTTCCATTTATTACCTCGAAGTTTGCAAGTTGACATAGTACCTTGAAGTTTGATATATTTTCTAAAAAAAAAAAATCCTTCTTTGCTAATACATAGACATTGACCATTCAGCTAGCAATTCAAAGCTAAGCAACAAACCTGTGCAAAAATCTCAAAATTTTTTTAAGTAAAATTGGGGGGGGTCGCTCTTCAAAACAATGTTATTACTTTAACAGTAGGCACTAATTGCGATAAGTTCGGGGAAATTTGTGAAAATTTACCCTGTCTATTTTATGTGTGTACGGGCAATGACGTTCTGTTACGGAGTTACGACGGGCACATAACAGGAACAATTTGTACGTCATTTTAAAATATAGGGCATTTTCCCGCACTTTGTTTTCCCTGATAAATAACCGTAAATTACGTTTAATTTTTTACAGTGTATGGACCTCCTATTTGTAAAAAATAGAGGCAGGGTTTTTAAAATAATAAGTACCAAGCAGACTCGTAGGGACTTTGAAAAATAATAAATACCCCTGACCCTGAGTTAATATCTTCAGAATTCGTAATTGTTATCGCTCAAACAACACTGTTAAAAAAGGTTCCGTAATTTTACGGTAATTTTCTGTGGCAGCAGTATTTCCAGTCATTTTTAGGGTAAATTTACAGAATTTCTGTCACTTAAAACGGTCAATTTGACATTAATTTTACAGAAATTTGTCTCATATTATGGAAAAACAATGGTGTATTTTAACAGAATTTTTTTTTTTTTTAACAGAATTTTAACGGAACCAAAAAAAAAAAAAGTCCGAAATATTGCTGCCCAGAAATTTTTTGAAATATTTCCGTAAATTAACATTTTTTTTATTTTTTTTTTGTTTTGATTATTATGTTTTGTAAAACAGGATTTTCCGTAAATTTACGGAAATCTGTTTTTCTTAATTTACGGAAATTTTTTTTTTAACATTGAAATTGCAATCATCATCTCAAATTTCAACCAACATATCTCAAATTGCCAACATAACTATCTCAATTTCACCACACTATCTCAAGATTTCTCGAAATTCGAATAAATATTCGAGAAAATATATCAACGGTAAGATAAAAATAGAACTTAAACTTTGAGATAATATCATCAAATCAATAAGTTCAAACTCTATATATTTCATTAACAAAACTTATTGCACGCAAGCTTATGCTAGCCATAGTGTGTGAACTTGACACCCCTACAAACCGATTGCAGACCGAGTGCGAGAGGTTCCTCCAGTGATATAAGTAACTGGTTTTAGCAGGACGGGTGCGAATTACCCACCACACAGCGACCGTACTCTACGCACTCCCACTAAACCGATTTAGCGACTTCAGTCCAAGTCATATTGACATAACTTTTTTTACCTGGATAGCAGCTGTCCTGGCTCTGTCAGAATGAAAAATGGATAAGACCGCCAGAGAGCAGAGGTCCTACTAACCTTTCAATTGTATGTCCCATTTTGGACAATCCACCTGTAGATAATAGGGTGTACAACAACTCCTCCTCAACACCCACCCCTCCCCAACAGCCCTCCCCACCCACACCCCCCTTCACACCCTCTTCCAAACTCCCCTCCCCCTTTCCAACACCCCCTCCGCCTCCCAAACCGAACCCCCTCCCCAACACACCCAAAACTATATCCCTCCCCCAACACCCCCCCTCCCCCTCCCCAACATCCCAACGCCCTCCCCAAACCCCCACCACCCCAACCCCCTACCCAACACCCCAACCCGCTCCCCACCCCCCTCACCCTCACAACACCCACCTTCCCCATTCCATCACCCACACCCCTCCCCTCCTCGACACCACACCGTCCTTTCCAACAACACACACCCCCTCCTCTCCTCCCACTCCGCTCCTTCCCAACAATACAATACAATACAAACGGCTTTTGATATAGCGCTTCTCAAACAAATGTCAAGCGCTTTACAAAAAAGGATGAATTACTATTTAGCCTAAAAAAAAGTAATAGACAGGTATTGAAGAAGATGAACCAAGAGATAAGTACTTAACATCAAACTATAAATAAAAAAAGAAACAGCTGTCATAATTAAATATTCATGTGAGGCAATAACAAAAACAAATAAGCAGCACGATCAACTCTTAGGAAAGAGATGAATTTTAGAGTTCTTAAAAGTACTTTGGCTTGTGTGGCGGAACAGAAGATAGGTAAAGAGTTCCATATAGGCTAGGGGCCGCATTGCTGAAAACCCTGTCACCCACTGACCTTTTTGTGGCGGGAACAGGGAGGGCCCGTCTTGTCATCTGCATGATCGCATCCTGGCCTGCCAGGAATAACAAAGAGAGGTATTCGGACAAGTCAGATGGCAAATGTCCGGAAATGCCCTTGTAAGTAAGAGCATAAGCTTAGAAGAACAACGCGCTCACTAATTGGTAGCAAGGAGCTCTTTAAGTAGTGGTGGTGGCTGGTGTCCTTCTCTCAGACCTGAACACCAGCCTGGCTGCTTTATTCTGAAATCTGAGGTTTACTCCGATCTCTGGCCGACTTTCCATACAATTAATTGCATAGTCAATGCGAGATAAAATTAGTGAGCGGACGAGATGATGACAACTCTCAATGTGATAAGCGGCGGATCTTAATATAGCGAGGTGGAAGTGAACAGACTAATGGACTCCTTTACATGTTCGGGCATAACATCAGGAATCATGTCAAAATAGAGCTGCACATACCTTAGACCCCTCAAATGGAATACGTGATGTTGTATTGCATTCTTCCATTACTAGTAATCATCAACGCTATAGAACACTCCAAAGGCGCGCCTGGCAGAATTATTTTAGGGTCACGTATTCATCCTTATGCGGAGCTGTTCAGTTTGTGGCCTTGAGTTTCTGTGGATAGAATGGAAGATCACTGTCGCATTTTTTGCCGAAGGGCTTTCCAATTCTAAACGCACAGAACATCTTCTTCCTCCATCTAGGATGGAAAGTTCATGGCCGCAACCTACGGAATGCGAACAAAATATCGGCAGCTGCGTTCAGAACTCACGGTACCAAATTAGCCCCATACCCTACTACATCAGGTTACTTAACAAGTATGGGTTATTATGCATGCACGCACATATTTTATCACTCTCTATTTTTTTTTTGTTTGAAGACAGTTATAATTCCTTGTGTGTGTGACCCTCTTTTGTTTATCTTTGATGTTTTTAATTAATAAGTTTAGATATGAACTGTAATTTATTTTTATAATATGTTCATATCTGAAATTTTAATACTTGAGTTAATTTTTGCTTGATCTTACTGGATAATATAATCTTTTTTGTTCTTTACTGTGCAATATGTGTAATTTGGCCTTTGGGCCAAAGGCATTGTTTTTAATAATTGAAATGAAATGAAATGAAATCATCAGCATCATGTTGGGTAAGCAATATTGTGCTCCGATAATTTGATGCATACGCTTAGGTGTACTTATGAAAAAGAGAGGCCCTACCACATAACCCTGAGGAAGACCGAAAGGGAAATGATGCTGCGTTCACTTCTAGCCACTTCTTATTTGCGGACGACCTTGCTTTGATGAGTTACACTAACTTGGTCTCCCAAACCAGCTGAACATCTGTGACATAGCTCTTGTATTAAATAACTGATGTTTTAAACAAAGTAAGGGAAAGTTCATGTTCCCACAAAATTCAGAGATGTTTGTTGAATTCCAATATAATTACAAGTTACAGATGACACAATCAAAGGGATTTTTTAATTGATTTCCTAGTATCACCCACCATTGACATCATACAGTATCCTAGTTCTTCTTGTAATATCTTTTGGAAGTCTTTATACCAGTGCAGTATGATGTGGGTGAATTAATTTGAAGGGAAATACTTGTCAAAATTGTATATAATAAAATCATCAAACTTATACCAAAGTGTCACAAGCATCCTCCCAACTCTCTGGGGACGCACCCACACTCCAAGAAGTTTTAGTCATTTTGACGTTTCTGATTGGCTAAGAAAAGTCCCGGAACTTTTATGAGATGTAACTTTCTGCTGGTTTAAAAATAATTGAAGGGGAAGTATGTGAAATTTGATTTATAAAAGAGCATGATATTTTGTGAAGAATCGTCCCAGTTGTGATAACATCAGACCGTAGGTTAGGTCGATTGGTAAAGTCTACCCGACTATATTTTGGCTAAAGAATGAGATGTGATGTAGTAAATAAAACTAATTGCCAACTAAAGCAAACCTTGCTTTCGTCTGAGAATGTGTTTATTTGTGTATGGCAAAACCCGTTGACCGCTCGGAAACCACTACCGACGCCACATGGTAGCAGCGATGTATACTTGATTGAAAACTTAACTGCTGTATCTGAGGCTTGATCTGTGTTCGCCATCCGTGTCCGAAGAAGAACCTGCTGAACCCAAGCTGAGGGTAAGTTTTTCCATAGTTGTGTAACTAAGACAAATGTATGGTGTTCACTTTAAATACAGAGATTTAAATTGAATTTGTTAGGGATTTGTTACTTCTTTAAAGTTAAAGAGAAAAAATTTAGTTACACGTATCCTTGGCAACGCTCATAAACTAACAGGCATCATTCTTAACAGCTGATGACGATGAGGAGAACACCCTGCGGGGTCCGCTTTCTCCACAATTTCGAGATGAAAAGATATAAGGAATCCAAAGCTAGAAGAAAATTAAATGTGCTACACAGGTCAGTATGAATACGAACAAGGTGAAATTAACAACTAAGAATGCTAGAAACAAAAACAATACGATAAATCGTAAGCTCAAATAGAGTTAGGAGCATGCGCGAGGCCCAACACGGCCACGAAGGTAAAATAAATGGCAAAAACCCAAGGGAACCTACACTTTTAGGGTGAGGATCACACCAACTACCCAAAATACTTTTACAGAAATTGATGTGAAAGATGACATAGACACATACTCTGCTCTTTTGATCATATTGTTACGCTATGAATACCAGAAACAAGTGGGTAAGGATCCTGCTCCCACGTTGACTGGTAAAGCCAGAGATGCTTACAACGACCTAGACACTGACAGCTCATACGCCTCCTTAAAAAGGCTCTTCTGACCATTACGAACTTAGCAGCGGAGGCATACAGGGCAAAATTTAGGAAACTAGAGCGTGCACAAGACCAAAGTGTCAAAGAGTACGTAAACAAATAGAACGGACATTCAAAAAATGATAGAGGCTTGCAGGTATCGATAGGGCGCCTACTTTTGCCCTTTTGGACCATATGATAGATGGACCAAGCCTATTTTATGCGCCTGCAGAATCTCTCTTTATACGTTAGGAACGTGAACCAAAAGACCGCCAACACTTGGCGAAAATTGCTGACAGACTCGTTGACATTAAGGTGGTCGCAAGTGGCTTAACAGCCCCACATCTACAAAACAAGACCATATTACAAGACAAGAACCCAAATTGGATCCCAAGTCGATGGGAGCACCCCCTGTCAAATATTCAGACAAACCAAATGCTAACCAAAAACATAAAGCAACTGGAGAAGCAGAACCGGCGATGGTCCACTACATGCTACTCGTGTGGAGTTGTGGGTCTATTAGTCGAGATTGTCCCACATATCCGACCTCAGATCAGGACTGCCCTTATATTGCTAGACCTAAGCCAGCGTGGTGCTGTGCCTCAGACCAAAGACTAAACAGAATAGAAAGAGTAGCACACTCTTGATTGAACGCTACTGAACTGTGTCAATGAAGGTAACACTTACTGGCAAAAGCGCATGCTTTTACGGTGACTAGTGCTGTGCACAAGTATGTGCACCCAAATTGTGAATGACAATTACATTCCCTAACAAATCTGTTAACAATTTTTTCAGGGGGGCAATAGCAACGGCTACCCTCCCCATGGCAAAGATTTCCATTTGTATTCCTCTCTACAGTGGAACCATGAATTGGTAGGAGTGGCAGATACAATTCCTACCGACATGTATTTGTTAATGAACTTGAAAAGCAAGGAGAAGAAAAATCATATCTCTCTAGATATTGTATTTTTGGTTCCAATGATTACAAAACTTAATGAAGACTACGTGTGATAAAACCATACACTGTAGTTTACTCGCCAACGCTAAACAATCCAAGCAACAAGAGAATTAAAACAGCTCAGGTGACAAGAAAATAGTGGAGTTTCAACCAAAGAATATTGACAAAATTCTCCACAAAAACAATTAAAACAGAACCTTGTGAATTCTGTTACTGAAAGTGATGATAATATTTCACTTTCAGACTGCCCTATCCCCTAGTGCAGTTGATGATGATGACGCAGAGGTCATCGCTCCAAAAATTCCAGAAAAGACCACTATGACGGCACTAGGCCTGAACCTGACCCAAAACCTTGAAACAGTTTCATACAATGATACACACTGACAGGTGTTAGGGACCGTGCACTAACACATGGGCAAGCAGAACAACAACGAGTTTGTTTTTATAGGAAAGTGGAATTTTTGTTGTAAAAATGGAGCAAACGTACAACAAATGATGAGAAGTGTACTAAGAGAGTAGACCAAATGTAGTGGCCACAACAAGCTAGAGAGGGCATTTGGCCCACTTGCTCATGATATTCCCATGTCAGGCCACCTTGGCATAAACAAACCCAAGGATATAATCCCGTCATCTACTGGCCAGGGATATTTGCTGATTTAGCTAAGCCAATTGTAGAACATGTGATATCTGCCAAAAGACGGCAAAATTTCACATACCACATAAGGCCCACCTCCAAGCCATCCCATCGTAAGGCAAACGGCTGGAAAAGATATATTAAGGGCCCTTACCACTTTCTGACAGTAAGAAAGCATACATGCCTCACTGTTATAGATTATGCAACACGTTTCCCATGGGCACACCATTGGCAAAACGTAACTTCTGAGAAGTAGCCTGACGCACTTTGTGATATTTTCTCAGAATGGGGACTCCCTGAACAAATCCAATCTGATCAAGGTGACAATTTCCTTTCAAAACAATGGAGAGATCTGTACCGACTCATTACATTGATCGGCCATAGCAACACCTTTCCCACCATGGAGACCTCTGGTTTGGTGGAAAATTTCATGGGACAATTAAATCCATGTTACGAACATTGACAGAGAAAGAACTCAAACAATGGGACAAATATTTGTCACTCTTTCTTTTTGCATATAGAAGGTCACACCGGCATCCCTAGGGTTTTCACCCTTTGAAATGGGTCTTTGGGGAGCCAGTACGGGACCACTCGATATAGTTAGAGACACATGGACAAAGAAAAACTCCCAAGACAAGACTGTGGTGGACTTTGTCATCAGTATGAGAACAAATTGCACTTCACAAAAAAAACCCAAAATTAAAAAAAAAAAAAACAAAAGACATGGTATGACAAAAAGCAAGACAACTTAGCCTTCAAACCGGACAACAAGTCCTACTCCTACTCCCTTCCAGCACTAGCAAAATGCTCACACGCTGGCAAGGCCCATTCAAGGTGAACTAAAAAAGTCCAATGGACCTTAACTATGAAATTTGATGTAGGTGTACAGATAGGAAATAAATTTGAAAGTATATCTATCACTCTTTTTGCAAGAATACCATAGCGAGAAAGACAAGACCAAAATGGCATGAAGTCCCATGTTCTCATGATCAATGCACATTTGATGAACATGAAGAGGTACCAGACACGGAAGAACTGGAATCCTCCCGAACCACCCCTCAATGTAACGCAATGCAACTTCTCAAGATGTAAACATACCAAATGATTTGACCGCACCACAGAAATCCAACTCATTTCGCTTCTCAAAAACTATAAAAGATCATGCGTGATGTTCGCGGTCGAACACATTTGATAGAAATAGTATCAAAACAACAAATGAAACCCCCATACGGTACTAAACCGTACCGTTTGCCCCATACAAAGAGAAAGAGGTGAAACAAAAATTCAAAGATTTTTGGATTTTAGGGATCGTGAAGAATCAAAGGTCACCCGAAAAAAATGCAATCCCCATTGTGACTGTCCCCTAAACCAATGGGTCCCTTAGGACCTGTGTAGATTTTAGACTCCTGAACAAGATACAGTCTTTGATGCTAATCCGATGCCTAGGATTGATGATTGATAGACAAAGTAGGAAAAGCCAAATTTATCACAACTTTGGACTTGACACAGGGTTACTATCAAAGTCCTTTAGCAAAGACACTTAAGGACAAGTAACATTCCTGTACACCTGGGGACTTTATCTCATACCAAGTTCTACCTTTGGAATGTGTGGAGCTGGGTCTACATTTCAACGCTTAGGAGACACAGTTCTAAGAGTTGCGAGACTTCGCACGCGCGTATATAGACGATTTGGCGTATACTCTATGGATTGGGTTTTCACACCTTAGACAAGAAAAAATATAAGTTAAATCCCTTCTCGCCTAACAGAAAAGGCCGGCTTAACAGCCAAACCAAGTAAATGTCACTTGCACAAAAGTCTGTGCCCTATTTTTAGGCCCTATCATAGGCACTGGTGAAACGCGCCCAACATCCCCAGAAAGTGGATGCTAATGGAAAACTGTTCCTGACCTTTTTATGAAGAAAGATGTGAGTCCCTACTAGGAGTAGTAAACTACAAATAGAAATACATGGGATCAGATATGGTAGTCCATAGCCACTCCCCCTCCCTGATGCCACTAAGAATCTGAACCAATGTAGTGAACTGGACGATGATTAAAGAAAAGGCCTTTCAAACACTGAAAAACCGCTGACGCGTGCTCCGGTCCTACGGACAACCAGACATGTCCAAAAATTCCTAGTACAGACTGATGCAAGCCAAAGGGGACTGGGTGCAATTCAAGCCAAACTGATGAAGGGTGATGAACATCCGTGGCTTATACCATTAGAAAACTCTCTCCTACGAGGAGAACATATTCAATCATGAGAAAGAATGCCTTGCTATTATTTGGGCAATTAACAATGGCATGTGTACTTGTATGGACAGAAATTTCATGTCCAAACGGACATCAGCCAGACAGTGTTATACCGCATGAAATCGACCAATAACAGATTGACCAGATGGAGCCTAACTCTACAGCCCTACCATTTCACTGTTCCTATAGAAAAGGGACTGCAAATGCCAATGCCGACACTTGAGTAGAATTTAATTTTATTTAATCGCGGGCAGATTACTATTATTAGTATAACCCTAATTATCCTCACAGAAAGAATCATATTCAGGAACACTACATTTTTTTGATAAAGTGATGTGTTATTTAACTACGTGTACATTCATTTAAATGAGTATTTAAGGTTATCAACATACATTTAGTCTTAATGCATGACAAGGATAAAAACTTTAGCTCTTCCCGAAGCGAGGGGTCATTACTCACATTCGCTATACCATCAGAATGAGATTCCTTCTTTCCTTTCCGCGGATTATTACTGAATCTGGATACTGGACCTGTCCTGTATTATTATTAGCTGTATCAACTGTTTACCAGAAAACGACTTTTGAACTTGGTATATATCCTGAACTGCTACTGCTGCATAGTTACCTGTTTGTTATATTATGTATCCTTGCTGCTTTCGCACAACCCATGTACCTTAAATCACTGCAAATATGAACATTATGCCTACTCCAAGACAAATAATTACAAGTGATTATTTCTTTCCATGAATGGACACACTGTGATAAGATTCCATTGGCATAATGGACTACTTCTTCCAAGAACTGTTTACAACAGTAAACCCACTGCGATACAACAGGTACTGACTCATAACTTCCAACCTGAGGCCCAATCACAGTTTCATCAGTTTTCACGTTCAGTTTTTATTTGGATTCACTTTTACAACAGTGGCACCCCATCTACCCGATGGTGCATCCAACATATACAAAGAATAAAAAAACACAAATTGTGCAAATTTACACAGATACAAAATATAAAGCTAGCAAACAAAAACCAAAAACAAACCCAATGTGACAACTGCAAACCAGAAAATCTTTTGCGAATCAATAATATATACAAATATTATTAAGGAAACAACAATATTGTAATTATTTTCACGCAACAGGATATTTGGCTGTAAAACACACTCACACGCACACACTCTCTCCCTTATGTACTCACACACGCACACAAAAGCATTTTATTAATAAAAAAAGAAAAATTAAAAAAATAAATACCCCCCCTTAACAATAACAAGATGCATGAATCTGTTGACTAATTTTAGCCTGGAATTTGATATTATACATGGACGGATCTCAAATAACACCTTTGGTTTCCAGGCACTCTAGATATAATTTACAATTACTATCAAAAATTTTACCAAGGATACTGTCAATTACAAACATGTTTCTACCACCAGGAGTATTTACTTCATTATTTCCAAAATAAAAACCAGTCCAGAATTTAGGGAAATTAATAGCCAAGCAGATCATTTCTAAGATTGGTAAATTCCTCCTCTCTGATTTTGCAAGTGCATCACAAGGTAAACATAAATGATTGGTATCCTCAATACCATTTTTAAGAGTATTTACAAATATCTGCATTATCAAGCGGAACCAAGAACCTAATGTTATCAAGTTGTAAGTGTTCGTGCGCAGTTTGAACTTGAGTGAGCTGGTATAAATTTGTTGGAAACGAGGAGATATTGCTGCTCGCATCATTGGTGTTGTTTTGTATTGCAGTAGGTGCTCAAGTTTTCTTTGTAAGTGCCTCCTCATAAACCACTCCTTATTCCTGAAGATCTTATATTCTTTTGTATATTGACAACGGAGTGAACCCATTTTTTTGTTAAATGGTTGATCGATCTTAAAGACATGATCTAAACCACAGAAAACCATTTTATTATGAACATGATCCAACCATTTCCATTGCGATTTTCTTCGTTTGTTATCGTATATTGAGAAGAGCTTTTGGTGAGTCATATTTTGGGATACCTATCTTCATCCATATTAATAAGAGCGATGAAATATTTAATTCTGTGATTAGCCTTGAATTGTTGCAATTGAGTCCACCCTAACTCACCGTATAGGGCTTCTTTTGCGCAGTGTTTTCTGTTGGCCTTTAAAAAAATCGTTCTTTGCGTTCTTTGCCATTTGTAATGAAGGGCCCTGCAATTCTATCATTGTCGAATTACTGCCACAAACCCAACCGCAAACATGCATAATTAATTGTGGGAAGCGCAACACTGTTCCAGAGACGATCACCGTATAAACACGGTTAAAATCATCCTGGTTATTATAACAGATTGATATATGCAATTATCTGTGCCGCCTTTTCCTTTTCTGATACATCATTAAGATGCACGTGATCAGATAGGCTTCTACAAGTGACACCCCAATACTTATACTCTTTAGTTTATTAATGAAATGATCGCCGCGTTTCCACTGCTTATTCTCATCAACCCTTTTCCCTACAATAAGAACATTAGATTTGTTGTAATTAAAATTGAGTTTAAATTATTTGAGAAGTCGCTTGCAACAGATAACAAATTAATTTAATGTCCTGCTCGTTTTCACAACAATAAGTACAGACGTCATCTGCCCAATAGGCAACCAAATTGATTTTAACCATTAACGGGCCCCAAACTTTTGGACATTGACATACGGGCGAGCTCGTTTATATAATCAAACAAAACGGTTGAAAGCCCACATCCCTTGTTTTTTAGGGCCCTTCTTCAATATCGAACATATCAGTTTGAATTTCACCAAAGCGAACCATGTTCTTGAACATTAGATCAATGTTTTTAATTATGTTGAAGATGTTACCTCTTTATACCAATTTCCCACTCCATTAAGAGAGTTTTGTCAGCGCCAAACGCTGTCGAATGCATTTTAAAATCAAGGAAGGCCAAATAGGTAGATTTCCCTTCAGATTTTCTGATTGATGTGATGCTTTTGAGTGAGAAACTATGATCTTCACACCGTCCCGATCTGGACGGAAACCCCCTTGAATTTTCGGAGAGAATGTTATAGTTTTCTAAAAAGTTTGTGATCGTTTTAGTAATCGCCTTAGTGTAAATCTTAGCAACACACGAATTTTAAGGTATAACCCCACCCCCTGTAAGTTATTCAAGATCAGATGTATCACCTTTTTTTGTGAATATGAATTATATAACACCCATTTTCATTCGTCCAGGGAATCGCATTCAATTTCAACGAAGATTTTAAGATTTTGAACAGAGAAATTGTGAACTGCACTACCACCGTTTTTAATTAGTTCATTCGTGATTTGGTCTAAGCCCGAGATTTTTGTTTGTTTTAGACTTGTGAGATAGTCTCAATTATGTCGTCTAGACTGAGATTTTATCCAGACTAGGTTTAGTACTGTCATCGGCACCTTGAAGTAATTCATTCTTTTTTATAAGGTCATTTACCTTGCGCTTAGTATCAATCAATTCATCACCTTTCAGTTGATCGAACGACATCTTACCATTGTATTCCAATATTGTAGACCACTTCCTTAATTACATTGTTTGATTGGTAGTTTTTAACACCAGTATCCGGGATTTGCAAGATGCTAGTGTTGGTCCTTTTGTGTCGGCCCTCTTAATATTGACCAGAAATCTTACAAGCCTACCACCCTTTTGACTTATTTCAGGCATTTATCAACCCTTTTCTTCATCACCTTTTCACGGATCAATTTCTGTAAGGATAGTACACGAGTTACGACTCTCACTCTCCGTTCGTGGCTGAGAACGGCTGAGGGGCGTAGCCCCGAAGCATTCTCAGCCACGAATCGAGAGTTACGATTGTAAAATCCGACTTAACACACATCCGGCCTCCCCCTATTGCTTTTTCGCTAGCATTATTTGCCACGAAATGGAGGTTTTTTAAGTTAGTTGCTCATTTACAAGATAATCATTACCGATTGAAACCGGATAATGTATTCAACAGGTTGTTAGGAATTGTGTGATTAAAGAGTCCTTTAAAACGTACTAACAGGAAAAATTCTTTGATTTGATATGATAAGAATTTTAGGTTCAATATTGATAGCATTTTCAAGTACCCGCATCAGCATTTCGTATGCAGATTTCATTGGTATAGGTGGGGGTTGATGTTGCGTAACAGTTTGTTACAGAGTGGATATATATATGTACATTTATATTTGAACTCTCATTGATACATTACCCTGTAGGTGAAATATAGAGTAGAGACTTGTATGAGGGAAATTACCGGCTAAATGGTGTTTTGTAAACGAGATCAATAGTGTACTCAACATTTCCAGGCCTGTAAAGGGTCAAGCAGACACCTGTGTGTGTAGTAGTGATTGCTATACCAAAGTGGGGATATGAACCCGTATCTGGGAATTACAAGCTAAATGCATTGCAACATGAGATGCCCGTGTAAAATTTCTATTGTATTAGGATCATGATTTAGTTGTTTAAATGAAATAAACCTGAATGTGGATATGAAGCAAATCCGAATCTGAGGGAGTTTATGGATTTACGGAAAGATGAGGATCTGTAAATGGCTGTATCATAACCACGATATCCAGTAAATGCCGATGACAGCATCATAACTCGGGAATATATGATCGACTAATGGCTATATATGGGGACAAGATTCATCGGTATTTGTATTTGTCTCCCTGGATATATGCCAGGATTTATAGGAACTGGTTATAGTGTGAGGTAACGTGGTCTCGTTGTTTCCTATTATGCAAAAATATGTTAGGCTTTACGTTCGCATACAGGTTTTCAAATCGCATTTTACCGGCATTCTTTTTTAAGGAAAGTTACGGAAAATTATTTAATCGTGGGCGACTAAAAATGTCGCGGTAAAGAGTTTCATACGTACCCCCCCTTTAAAATTTTACAGAGACAATTTTTTAGGCAAGACTTCATATGTACCCCCCCCCCCCATATATTTACATGCAACAAAAATGTTATTATTTAGCTGTTTAGTCCCGGGTTTGTTATCAACCAAGGCCAAAATTAAACATGAAATTTTGTCTCATGTACTATAACGAGGGGGTGGGGTGGTACATATGGACAGGCTTTCCCTTTTTATTTATGACATACACTAACGAACCTCTAAACCCACAAAAACCAAATTAAAAAAAGAAATCTGTTCACAGTACAAATGAAAAACTGGTAGCCATTAGCCTTATTGATTAAAGGTGCCACGAGAGAGTTTGAAGGCACCCAAATATTTGTGTCATATAGGAAATTGCATCTTGTATTCGCTACAGAAATGCCCTTTAAAAGAGAAAAAAAGAGGATTTTGATTTGCTTATATTTCAATGTTTAAACATAGGTGAATTTTTTATTTGCTCCTATACGAAATTAGAAATTTCAATTTTTTGTACTCAAAGAAACATTTTTTTTTCAGTTAATTCTTTTATATGGATATTTTTTATGGAAAGCCTTAATCAGAACAAAAATGCAGTAATGTCGATTTTGTAAGGAACACCCGATGTGAAATTCTCTCGTTGCACCTTTAAATGGCTCTATAGAAAAGACATGTTTGATTTTTCGGTCGTGCACGACAGGAAAAATCAAAGCATACTAATTATCATCTTATTAACATAAAGACGGTTGTATTCAGCTTAATTCACTTCATGTGTGATCGAATTATGTAGATTTGAAGGCATTCAAATAATGCAAAAACTCAGGCTCGAAAAAAATGGGGCGCTAGCTTCATAGAAAATGTTCTCTTGTTCTGTTAAAATGATTAAAAAAAAAAAAAAAAAAAGTAAATTTTTACGTCGCATAAGTTAATATGAAACAAACTGAAATTCACGCATACTTTAACAACTGTTACAGTAGAAAAATACTATGATTATGATGAAGCTTAAACAAATAAACAGGGAAAACACAAATTAACATACATATAAAGAAAACGCCCAAAGATACAAAGAGACAGCAAGTTTCGGTTAGATTGGACCAAATTTGAAAAAAAACAATACTGCACAAAAATATTCTAGGCCTAAGTATTACGATAAAAAAAGTGTAAGGCAATAAATGAAATAAACGTAGATCAACCATGCAGAAATATAAGATCAAATAGGTAAATTCAAAAAATCTACTCTCAAACACAAAGAATTTAATAGTTGAGAAAAGTATGAATATCCAAGTCATACAAATAATTAAAAACAAGTACGACATTCTTGTGAGATTTATAACTTAAACTAGAAAAAATAAACACAACACACAATCTAAAAAGGAACGAACCAAAAAATTAACTAGTTGTATGGTATGATATCGTTTAATAGTTTTCATGTGATT
>JAMKCH010019253.1:0-22290 GCA_023653785.1 Ophioderma brevispina | reverse complement strand
GATATCTTGAATTGAGTCAAGTAGTTAAAGAAATCCAAAACTAAATGTTGATTTTTCATTGCGGGTATTTGGAGTACTACCGCACTGTGTTTATAGTCACGTATCATGTAAGAATAGTAAGTCAATATGAGCTGATGAAAAAATGGTCAAGCAAAGGAGTATGTTGTACCTCAGAAAGAAAAAGAAATCGTCAGAGAGCCTTCCACAAGAGAGCAGTCCATCTTCTCCTTTGATAAAAGCCCCAAAAAGCCCATTTTTCTGAATTCAATTGTGCAGGAAAGAAGTGGGGATAGAAAAAGTGTAAATTGATTTGTGCAAAAAATGTAACTGCAAAATATTGTACAAGCAGTTTTAGTGATTTAAGGACACATTTTTTAGCTCCAAAAAGTAACCACCAGTGAAGAAAATAGATTGAGAGAAAATGTGAGTGACAAAAACTGGCCTTCAGGTGTTTCTAAAGAGGAAATTGATTTTTGGGAAATTGTTATTAAAACATAACATAGTAGGATTTTTATTCCTGTACAGTTCATTAAAAAGTTTTTGGGGGACGCTCGGTGCGATGATTCTATTCGTTATGAGAGGCGGTATAGTATTTACCCATCACTACAATAGAATATTCGATTGTCACGATACCGGATAAAATTAAGGTCCTAATTAAAAAAGGTCCCTTTTCTCACGCAGAAAATATTACAAAGGCAATGCACTGGAATATAAATTTACCAAAACACAATTTGAACAAACGCTGAAGCATTCAACATGAGAAATTGATACGAATAAAGTTATGTATTTACTCACAAATTGAAAGTTTTTACGTCCACTAAGGAATACTAGGAAAATCTGATTACGTTTAAGTTTATTCATCTTGGTCCAGAAAATAATATTTGAAAGTTTGGTCCAATCAGTTAAAAAGTAGCTTAGAGTTTTGGCCACTCCTAACAAACTACAATATTTACGTGGCTAATCCTTCCTCTTCACCCAGCTCGATGTTAGTGACGGCATTCCTACCGAAGTCCGAATTTGTTTAAGTCGACGACCCGCAATCCACCACTAAACAATAATAACCATGACGGGATTACTTTCGATTTCAATAGGCAATTGATTGAGTGATCGGCGGACCTCTTGAGGCAGAGCTAATGCAGTACATGGCGGCGACGTGCGTGGAAAGTGCTGACGTATGAAAATGTGTATAATGGAACAATGGTTCGCGTCCGTATTTTGGTAGTTTATTTTTCTTTTTAAAACTTGTTTGTTTTTTGGAAAAAAAAAAAGTTTTATTGTATTTTTATTGGCTTTGTAAGTCATTGTTCAAATACTTAAAAAAAAATACGTTTCCAAAAAATTCTTATTTTTGTCAAAAATCGTTTTGTCTCTGGGGTTTCCCTTTTATTGAACTTTTAATGGACATTTAATTAATTTCCAAACATTCCAAAAAACTTATGTTTCATTGATTTCATTTTATGTCTTTATTATTTTTTTGAACTTTTTCAATTTCCAAATACTTCAAAAAATTCAAATAGTCTTCAAAACCCCATTATTGTTTTTTTTCTTTTTCGTAAATGGACTTCCAAAATTTTTTTGCTTGTGGTCCTTTATTTTACTTCTTTATAGGCATTAAATAATTATTTTAAAACACTTCCAAAAAACTTTATTTAGTCTTGTTTTTTTGCACTGTTAGTGAACTTTGTATAGGCCTTAATAATTACAACACTTTTCCAAAACTCATTCATATTTTAAATTGGTGTTTTACTTTTTATAGGCCATTAATTTCCAAAGACTTTTAAAAACCAGTCATGTCTAAAGTTTTTTGTTTACTTTTTTCTTTCCAAAAAAAAGTTATATTCAGTTTTGGCATTTTTTGAGCTATAATAGGCCTTTAATTTGGTAATTTGTTTCCAAACATTTCCAAAAACTTATAGATTATTTATTTTTTGGCGGTTGTCACCAACGCGCTGTCTGCTACTAGGAAATTGCCATTATCGCCAAACTTCAACGTTCCTTGAGCCACGGGCATTTCTAGGATCTAGCTTATCCAGGGTTTTTTTGGCTGGATTCGGCTGGCAACGCTTCACTCGGCCATTGTACAAAGGTTATGCTGAAGGACTGAAATCGGGAAGTCGCAACAAACATTTCCATGCGTTCAGCCTCCAATTGGTCTGCTGTAGATACTTTTTTGGAATCCTCGTAACTTAGGAAACAGACAAGCGGCGGTGTTCAGGTTGCCTAGATGGTTCCTTCAGGTCCCTCTTGAAGGCATTACAAAGTCAGATAGGTGGACATGGTCGTGCTCCTTGCGTGATTGCACTTCTCCACGCCGCAACCACCGAAGACGGCCTTTACACCCGTGTTTTCTGCGGTTGCATATTAGGTAGAGTCTGCCTTTTACTCCCTTATCTTGGAGTGTACAATAATGTCGAAAATGTAGCATTCCCGGAGGGAAGAGATACCTGCGAACTGTGAACTTGGCTCCGTTCCTTCTTTGAGGCGAATTCTCAAATGAATGACTTCGGACTGCGGTTTAATTCGGACTTCGGTAGGGTACCGTCTCGTGAAACTTTATCCGTTCTTTGATTGACGCAACAAATGAATCTTCTTAGAGTTGTCTCAGACTTTAAAACAATCTATTCAATTGAATCTGGTATGAAGCCTTTGCAAATTCGATACAAAATGTTGCGGTAAAATGGGTTATTTTTAAAGCTCATATTCTGTGAACAAGTTAAGCTTTTCCAGTGTTAATCACAATTTTTGAGTTTTTATCTCAACACACATCCCCTCACTCCAAATGAATTCTTCACCATCCCGGACCAATATGCGTTTACTGACAGAATAAAAAATCAGACTATAAAAGAGTTTTCTGGAAAAGATTATCCTACAGTCTGCAAAGAAATGGTTATGATTTTTGGTCTTCCTCTTTTCGTTTCTGTAGGTAACTTTGGTTTGAATGGGTTGACCGCTTCTGGTTGAGATTTTGGCCCGTAATTATGCTCCAGGAGCATATGGTCCTAAGTCAAATATGCTCCTGGAGCATATTCAGCATATTTGAATATGCTCCTGGAGCATATTTGAATGCACAATTTGGCATTTGCTCCTGGAGCAGTGGGGAAATATTCCAAGTCAAATACTGCTCCTGGAGCATAATTGCGGGCCAAAATCTCATAGAAACAGGTTGACCACTGCATTGTGAATTCAAGTAGTTCTGATAGTGTTCCCCAAAGAGGTTCTATATAGATAGAGAGGTAAAGCGTGACGTCATCTTTAGAAATTCATCGTCTCGCATGTTTTGCCGACCACAAAGAAAACATGAAGCAATGGCTGCCTCCGCTTCTTCCACATACTGTGGGTGCCGCTTTGCATGTACACTAATCGGTAGTGATACAAATTGATGTATGTGTTAGAGGTGGCCAGGTGTAATAATAGTGCACCTGGATCATTGTGCTCAGATACTCTTTTTTCCCATAATGCAATGCGCGCTTAGGTGAAAAGGTGTATTCATTGAGGCGGTTTATTTCAATCAAGACGACTGACGTGTCATTTCATTCGTTGTGTGGCCATGGGTAGGACAAAATTTAACCCCCCAATAGCATCCAACATCCAACAACTGATATTTTGCCGGATTGTTTGTATCGAATTGACATTATGTGTGTATACAAGCACCCAAACTAATAATTATTCCGTGCAATATTCAAAATGTCAGCGCCCAGCACGGACGACTGGTTTTGAATGGGCTTCACCCCCTTGGTGTTCCCACTTGTTGATAATAACTGAAAATGTTGTGGATAATGTTATCTGCTCATGTTGGCTTTATAGGCTCATGCTAGAGTTCTCTAATTTTCCAGTAGTTATGTTTGTGAAAATAAAAAAGGAAAATGAAGGCAAATATTTACTCCATGGACACAGGTAATATCATCTTAAGTAAAGGATGGGCCTAGGTGAACGTCTTACTATGGAAAATTCATAATTAGTTCATCTCAACTACCTGTATACTGCTGCATTGATTTACAAAGAAAATTTTGATCATAAATTTTGTTTCTACTTTTTTTTAATTTTTTTTTTTTATTAGGGGTGTAACAGAATTTTGGGTACCTGTTAAATACTGTCCAAGTAACTTGTAAAATATTTAAATTGGGAAAATTTTTGAACTAATGTCACAAAAATGTGTAATTGATAAAATTGAAACCAGAGGACCCATCGGCCTTTATGGTCCCAAGTTTTAAAGACATGCTTTTTCATTTTTTTTTAAATTGTCAAACTTGAAACATTCAAAGAAAGCACATTTCTAAGACAATTGGACAGGTTAATAGTTGTGTGTCATATTCAAGACATCTCATTTTAGTAAAGATAATGTTTTAAAAGATGCTTTTAATAAAACAGTTTTGTTATATACTTATGCAGTCTAAATGGCGTGCATGATATTTTAGTGCTTTTCCTTCTCCGAGTCAGTGACGTCAGGGTATTATGCAGTGACCGCAGCGTGAAAACACAGGCATTGATTCAAAGCGCTGGCATACCTACATGTACGCGTTCGAATAAAGGCGGTGCGAAAATGCACACGCAAAATATCTATATGAACGTGTTGACGTCACTGACTCGAGGAAGATAAGTGGAGTATAGAGGCTCTTTGCATCTATATCCATCAACCCCTCTTGTTAACCTCAATGGATCCTGCCAGATAGTCACATAAAACAATGCTGCCAGACTACAAAAGACTTACACCAAAAACACAAAATATGATGTACATCTATGTCACTCAGCGTGATGTTGACTTAGTGAAATTGATGCATATTGTTATTTTAATAAGAATATTTATATAAATGTAGTAGTAGTATATCTAAAGATTTAAATCCGGTTTTGTCCCCCACGAACGAGGGTGGCCGGATTCACCTCACACTCGCAGCAACTGCCCTTACTCCCTCAATCCACTTCACCCGATTCAATGCATCCTCCATCAACCCAACCCACCTACTTTCCTCCTCCACTTGCTTTTTCTTAAGTCTTCTTTGGACGTCCCCTCCTCCTCAAACCATCCACCTTGAACTCAAAAGCCCTTCTTAAAACATGTCCGTCATCCTTCCTCAGCATGTGGCACTACCTTCGCCAATATAAAGTTTATTTCCAAGACAGGTGAGCTACCTTTTTCAGATCGAAAGGTCAGTCTACACTCTATACAGACTGTCCCAAAAAACTATACAATCAAACGTTGATTTTTTGGCCAAAAACTTAAGTTCATCTCAATTAGACATTAACTGATTGTTTTTAAGGAATTTTTCAAGCTTTCATGACATTTTTAATTGGTGTAATTTGGGGGTCTGGTTCAGGAGTTACGGCCAATTATCTGAGACATTTGAAAAACCTGTTGGTCCAGTTTTGGCTACTCCGATATCAAAAGAGTTGCCATTGAAAATCAACTTCAAGACATTCTTTATTGAAAATTAAAATAAAAAATAGGTATAAAGTGTTGCTTCTTGTGAACATAATTTATAACTTCACAATATCACAATTGCCAATAAAATACATGTAGCATTGGGAAATTCAATTCCAAACAGTCTTGTCTCAGCCTTACTCCAGGTTTCAGCAGAAGGTAGAACCATAAAAACACCTTTGTTGAAAGTAAACAGGTCTTTGAACACTAACCATCCATTCCTTTATTGTCCTTTGTTCAACACTGATTTCTTCATTATGTTCCTCCCTGGTATCTTGGAGGAAGTGGGGAATAGGGGAAGGGTAATTTGACCCTCCACATTAGAGCGGTGTTTGCTCATTTGTCGCCCAACAGACTTGTGGCTGTTCCATTAGTTTCAGCAGTTAAACTCCCACAATTTTACATGAATTTTGTTGTCCCCCTGAGAGTGAGTCCCCGATTTCCTCACAACATAATTTCTGGTGCTTTCCACTGTTTGAAAAATAATATATTGATTAGTTCAATGCATGACAATGCATTAACACTGATCTGTACAATATTCTTATGTTTGATGCTACATGCCTTATACCTTTAGTTTGTTGAAACTCCAAGTGAAATTGGCCCAAGTGGTATTTTTTCTTTTGTGTAAATTGACGATATCTCCGGTTATAGACCGTCAGCCCAGAAAGTTTTAATTAAATGAATGAGGTACCAATATCTGAACACAGGAAAATTCAGAGAAAAATATAAACTTTTGCAAATATTAATGTCTGCCGGAGGCACACTGCTGTGTGTGGCCCTGAGGGAGGGGTAAAGTTACTATGGGTCAAATGTTTAAACTGCTCTAAATCTAATGTAATACAGACTGTCCCAAAAAAAACTATACAATCAAAGATTATTTTTTTTGGCCAAAAATTTAAGTTCATCTCAACTGGAGTTTTACTGATTCTCTTTAAGAGTGTTCCAGCTTTCATGAGATTTTTACTTGGTGTATTTTGGGGGTCTGGCTCAGGAGTTATGGCTAATTATCTGAGATCAGTTGAAAAAACATGTTGGGCCAGTTTCGGCTATCCTGATATCAACAAAGTTGCCATTGAGAATCACCTCCAAGGACTATTCTGTATTGAAAATTAAAATAAAAAGTAGATAAAAGTGCTGCTTCTTGTGATAGCACATAATTATAACTTAAAATGTCGCAATTGTTTAATAAATAGTGTTAGAATAGGAAGGGAAATTCAATTCAAACAGTCTTGTTGTCTCAGCTTTACTCCAGGTTTCGGCAGAAGGTAGAACCATAAAAAAACCCTTGTTGAAAGTAAACTGAGACTTTTGAACACAATCATCCTTTCCATTATTGCTCTTTGTTGAACACTGCTTTCTTCATTATATTCCTCACTAAAAACTTGAAGGCAGTGGGGAATAGGGGAAGGGTAAATTGTCCCTCCACATTAGAGCGTTGTCCACACATTTGTCCCTCAACAGACTTGTACACTGTTACATTAGTTTCAGCAGTCAAATTCCCCAAATTTCCTTGAATTTCATAATTATTGTCCCCTGAGAGTGAGTCCCTCATTTCACCCACAACATAATAATTTCTGTTGCTTTCACTGAAAAGTAATATATTGATTAGTTCAATGCATGATAATACATTCACTCTGATCTGTACAATATTCTTTTGTTTGAAAAGGGATTTAATCCCACAATGATGCTACACGCCTTATACCTTTGGTTTCTTGAACCTTAGGTGAAACTGGCCCAAGTGGTATTTTATCCTTTGTGTTCAACTGACAATATCTCCGCTTAGGGTCCATCAAATTGGATGGAATAAAAACGAGGAATTAGCTTAGGATCTTGTCTAACAAATGAAGTCAAAATATCTGGCAAAAATGCACAGTTTATATTTTTTATAATTTTTAGTTTGATTGTACAGTTTTTATTGGGACAGTCTGTATAGCTCAAATTATTCCTTAGGTAACCAGGAGTAAAAAAGTCGATTCGGTTACATGCATGTGGTGCTTCCTTTCCAAGATATATGGGAAATTAGGCTAAAGGTCATTCGTTTATTCAAGAAAGGTCAGCGTTTATAATACCAAGACGTCTTTGTAAAAAAATGTCAAAAAAATTATTTAACCCTCGTCTTACCAAGCCTTTTTGTAACACGGATTACCAAGGGTAATAAAGCATCCGATGCTTATGATTTTGATACCAGTGGATAGCTATGGTCCTACTCTTTGATACCAAAATAAGTACCAACATACCTAGTATGGCGTCACAAAGATGTCATCAAGTCCTTAAGTCAGCGAAATTGGCATTTTCCACATCCAATTTTGCATTAAAATAGTTAGGAATATCAGAATTTTAATGCGGTTTTCAGCATTAAATGATGGCAAATGACTAGTTTTACATAAACATATAGTTTTAGAGCCATACTGTGCATAGTATTTTCAAAAATGCACCATAAAATATCCTTGGGTGGCACTCCCCCCCCCCCCTTACCCTTCGACTTTGACGGTATACACCAACCCCGGTGAAGGTGCTACCTTCGCTGAAGTAACCAGAAAGGATGAGATAATGATTACCTAGACAAGGATTAATGATACTGATTCAAATTACGCTTTTTATTTTGCATAGGGTTGGTTCCCTTTACTAGGGAGGGGTATAATGTCCCCATCCCCATAGAGCCCTACAGGGAATTTTGGTACCACTTCCATGATAACAAGAAGATGATGTCGAAAGTGCAAAAGCATTTCATATTTGGAATCGGTGTCATTAAACATTTTTTTAAAATATTTTTAAAAAGAAATCTGGGTATTGTAAACGTTGACCTTTCTTGAATAAACAAATGACCTTTAGCCTATTTCCCCAAATATCTTGGAAAGGAAACACCACACGCATGTGACCCAATTGACTTTTTTACTCCTGGTTACCTAAGGAATAATATGAGATATATTACATTAGATTTAGAGCAGTTCATACATTTGACCCCCATAGTAACTTTACCCCTCTCCTGTGGCCACACGCAGCAGCGGGTCTCCGGCAGACATTCACATTTGAAAAGTTATATTTTTCTCTGAATTTTCCCGTGTTCAGATATTGGTACCTCGTTCGTTTGATCAAACCCTCTGGGCTGATGTACTATTAGGGTCCATCAAATTGGATGTAATAAAAATGCGGATTTAGCTTAGGAACTAGTCTAACTTATAGTCGAAATATCTCACAGAAATGCACAGTTTGTATTTTTAATAACTTTTAGTTTTAGTTTTTTGGGGGGACGGTCTGTAGTTTTCGAATTTACTTATAGTGGTTATCCAGTAGAATGGCACAATTTTAGGCCAAGACGCCCAGAAGAGGTACTAACTTGACCCGTTTTTGCTACATCTTTTATACACGAGTATCACTTGTATCAATACTCTTAGGCTTAGTAGACGACACATTCGTGTTCTTTGGGCTTGGTTTTAGTGGTTTCTCTTGCCTTGATGATCCTGTTGTTTTGTTGCTGGACGTAATCTCCGTTAACTTATCTCTCCACATGGCTCGCACACGTCTTGTTAATCCAAATGCCAAAAAGATGAAGACTCCTTGGAGAGAGTTCAAAATGGTGTAGATGTACTTCACAATACCACTTTCAGGAATAAGGATATATAGAAATGCGAACATCCATGTAGCTCCAATGACAGAACTGAGCTGGTAAGGGAAGAAAATGAAAGATTGTTGAAAGATTCACTCTCCGATATAAGTTTTTGTGTCGCCTGCTTTTGCAGGAAGACACATAGAGATGGCTTTTCTGATGTAGGCTGTGGCCGTAAACAAAGGTTAACAATTGCTCATTTCTCACATACACATTGACTGATTATAATAACTTCATATTTGGTCAAAAGAACCACTGGCCAAAGGCTCATACGTGGTATAAACAAAGTGACGTTTGGTGACCCCTATGTGATAGATATCACCATCATCTTTTCTACCAAAACAAAGGCAGTGATCATGATAGGGCTGACGATCCCTATAGAGGAGAACCTATTCAATGCATATGCAAGAAAGAAGTGCATATACCAAGATCTAGTAGCTGACTTTGAAAACAGAGGATGGTCTACAGGCTGTCCCAAAAAATCTTAACCCTCTGGACACAGGCATTTTGAACAAAACAAAAGTACGCATGGATCTTCGTTTGGTATGCTTTTAAAGCCAACTAAATAAACTTTTATTTACCGTTTATTTCATTTCAATCCGATATAGAGAACAAAAGATATGCTTCGTCAAAAAGAAGAGTGCATATTCGGCTTGGTAAGATTCGCATTGGTTACATTTGTAAGATTGCGGGAAACATGATTTTGTAATATACTCAAAATTTAGTTATTTTTTGAGTTATTAAATGGCTATTGAACCTACTGAAGATATTGACAATCCCTTTTGAACTTCATTATTGTCTTTATGGTTAGCAATACTTTTGTGTTTTTCAAAAAATAATCAGGTCACTTTCATTAGCAGACATCAAATCGCTCAAAATTACACAGAAAACCAAACCAAACTAAATTAACTTAACAATCAGACCAGACACTTCCTTGCTGAATTCCCAAGAAAATCTATGATTCTGTAGACAGAATAAACAACAAAAACATGCAAACAAACAAAAAGAAAAAAAAACCTCTGATAATAGGCCTACATGGATTAATGAATCCTGCAGAATTGGAAATAAAGACATAAGTAGCAGGATAACAGATCCATAACGGACCAGAATGGCAGTAACTCATGCCAACATTTCTCTTGTTAGCTGAGCCGTTGTGGTAGATCCAACGATGAGAGCATGGTAAAACATAGCGATAGGAATCTCGAAGTCTTTCTTTAACAGAAAACACGGCAAGATCTATTTCTTTCCTTTTAAGATGGCAAGATGTGCTTAGAGAATAAAAGATAGGATTTGTTGTTTTGCCTATTAAATATCGTGTCATATTGGATGGGCAGTCCAATATTTGAGTAGTGGATGCCGACGCAGCCGGTATCCACTACGATAAAAATATTGGACCGCCCGTCCAATATGACACGATATTAGATAGGCAAAACAACAAATCCTATCTTTTATTCTCATTCTTATTTAGTTTTGGTTGTTTAATCACCGAAAATAGTTTTATTTCAATAATATTAGTTTAAAAAACAACAATATTCCCCCGCTGTAAAAAATGAACCAACCCGTACTACCTGCGTGCACTGCGTAACCTTATACACGCGCCCGTAAACACTTGCGCGGCGACGCACTATCTAATATCGTCTCATATAAGATAGGCAACAACCAATGATATTGCTTGTTTGTTTACTAAACCCCGCCCACTGAATAAGAATATGAAGTCGAGTGTATTCATGTTGCATCATGCATTTCAAGTGCTTAAAGGCAGAAATCGGACCAAGCTGATTTTGTCTTCTCATAATTGATGAAGCGTATCTTTTGTTCTAAGTATCGGATTGGAATGAAATAAATGGCAAATTAAAGCTTATTTTATTGATTTGAAAAAAGATACCACATAACGACCCATGCGTACTTTTCTTGGTGTCAAAATGCCCTTGTTCCGAGTGTTAACATTTTTTTGGGACAGCCTGTACATACTACTTTCCAATAGAAGTAGGAAGCAGAGGTTTCTGTAATACATCAGCCAATAAATGCCTGGCATCCTTGGGCATTCCTAAAGGTACAACAGCCAAAATTGCACTCAGAGCGACACTACGTAATGCATAGCCTGATGTTGTAGTGCCCGGCGGTAAATAAAAAGATTTATAAATTATAAATAATACAAGCAAAATAACAGTATGTAAGAGTTTTAAGAAGTTTGTCAAGATATATGACGAATTCATAATTTACTATGAATTTACTTACCCGTAAATATATAGCTACTTCGCATGAGATGTCTGCTATCTTCCCGCCACTTCTTGCCATCTTACTAGCTCTACGTTGTCGCCGTAGCTGAATTGCCATAGATATGAAAAAGCTGAAACTCAACAGCAACAACACTGAAATAGGAACTACAAATGCAAGCAAAACGGCGAAAGGACCAAGCAAAAAGCACGTCCTCTCTTCAAGGCTACCATAACGGAAAACAATCGAGGTACACTGACAGAAATGTACACCAAGACATACCCCGACAACAATAATTGGAGTAATCCAGCCGATGAGCATGTGCTTCCTAAACGAACTTGAGCTAGCACCTTGGGTAGAAGCACCTCTTCTAGAGAAAGTTTTTGCAATATTGAAAGCAAACAACATCATCCAAGTAAAAGCGCCTAACCAGAAAATATGTGTCAAAGCAGCCCATGTCGTGCATGCCGTGTCGTTGTACAAGAAAAGCCCCGCTAGTAGTAACCCCAAGTAAGCTAAGAGTAAGGCAACTACAAGATTTAAAACTAACGCACCAGCAAGGTTCCTTAAGGAAGGAATACTAGATATGTTAATACAGTAGCTACAAGCGCGCTACAGAAAGGATGGTAATACACGGCAATATATCCAGACAACTATCGACTAGATACCGGTCAGTGACGTATGAAGGGGCAGATTGGAATTGAACCTCTGATAAAAGTAGATATTTCACTTCCTTGTGATGGTGTATTTGATTTCAGCATGTGAATGGCTTGAAGGGTGTATTAATGAACGTCAAACTCAGCTCGTTTTAGTGTTAGAGTTAGCTGCAATTAAGGTGAGTATTAATGGGCAATACTGGGGACCTCGAAGTAGTGTATTGTTAGTTATTTTAATCGTTGGCATATACAGCAGCTGACAATAATTACGAACGTTGAATTCTTCACTTGTGTTGGTCACAAGGGTCCACATTGCGATGGAAGGGCAAATTTGTCAGAATATCTGGAGAATGGATTGATTACTAGTAACTTGCCATAGGAGGTGTATGGGTGGTGGTAAATCAGACTCGTTGAGTAATTTCGTGTTCCAAGGCGGTTGTGAGTTTAAGTTTTTAATATTAGATTGAAAGAACAGAAGAGATAAACAGTGTACTTTAAATGGTGTCAAACCTATATTAAGGCTGGCAACTTGTTATTTCCTGTCGTTTTCTCTTTGGCTATGATTGTTTTATTGCTCCAATTTCCTGAAGGTGAACTAAATCCAACCTTTTCAAAGACATTCCATGGAGTAGTGAGTTTTCTGTGCCAATTACTTCAGTCTCAATTGTATTTGGGCTAGGAGGATTGAGAGGTGAACCATTTCCCTTGACAAGAACGAAATCAGGCGGGCAAGAAAGACGCGACCTGTTGATCAAGAAAGGATCATATACCGCATTTCCTACAAGAAATCGAATTGCTGACCAATGTGTTGCTTTGTAACTCTCTACAATCAAACAGACTCACCCGTGGGAAGGATAGCCTTCTCAATAAACAACAGGCTACATACGAACAAGGGTCTTCAGGATTATGTGGCGGACCACTTGTCAGCCACATGATTTACAGTATCTACACTGATGTCTGTTACTTTTTCATTCCCTCTGCCACAATGTTGGTTTCTGAAAAACACGGAATCGTATTCTTCAAAACCACCGGGAGTTCAAAGTAAGACTGACACGCAGTAATTAATTTTGGATGCCTCTACATCTGGCGCACAGCTGTCGACTAATCAAACGGACAACTACGAGGTTTAACCTCCCAATCCGGCGAGACACGGAGTAAGTCTATATCAATAGCCCCAATCTGAGGAAACTTCCTCTACTTTCCAAAAGGTAACTTCGACTTCGTCGTCAATGTCTTATTGTGACAAATGCGCAGAGATATTTTATAGACACTTGTTGGAATCATAGACTTGGCATAACCCTACTACATCAGTAATATTTCGCTCTACTTCCCATTTTAATCTCATGTGATGTCTAACCATTTTTCTGGCATTTACCTCACTAGACGTAATCCAGATTTTGTTCTTTGACTCCAGCACACCAATACATTGGTAATAAGCTATGTTTACGTCGTTAGGTAGAATCACGTGGATTCAGTCAACTACAGTGGATGTTAACATTGAAATCCTGGACAACAATCGCCGATCGCAACACAGGCACATTCCACATTTGCAACATTTGTCTTGGTCGTGAACGGATTGTAGCGCTGGAGGCGCAATGGTGACATCCACACAAAGGAACGGAAAACGCCATTTTAAATTCATAGAGACTGTACTGTGTAATTGATAGTGTAAATTATACAATAAGATCAAAAAGCGACGTTATTTGTTTAGTTAATTTTTCAGTCTGAGAATTCAAATGTTCCATTGATGATCCAAATGTTGTCCCTGAATCCATAAAGACAACTGAAACGCGGTGGCCCGTGCAATGGTTACTGATATACAGACTGTCCCCCCCAAAAAAATATACAATCAAACTAAAAATTAAAAAAATATAAACTGTGCATTTCTGTGAGATATGTTGATTTTATTTTGTAGAGCAGATCTTAAGCTAAATCATCGTTTTTATTTCATCCAATTTGATGCACCCTAGCTAACCGGAGATATTGTCAGTTGAACACAAAGGATAAAATACCACTTGGGCCAGTTTCACTTGAAGGTTCAAGAAACTAAAGGTACAAGGTGTGTAGTATCTTCAGGGATTAAAATGTTTTCAAACAAAAGAATATTGTAGAGGTCAGATTATCATGAACTGAAATAATAAATATATAATTTTTCAAACAGTGAACGCCCCAGAAATTATGCTGTGGGGGAAATGAGTGGACTCACTCTTAGCGGGACAATAATCATGAAATTCATGTAAATTATATTACTGAAACTAAGGGGACAGCCACAAATCTCTGTTTATGGGGACAAATGTATGGACAATGCTCTAATGGGGAGGGTCATATTTTCTCTCCCCCTTCCCCACTACCTTCAAGGTGCCAGGGAGAAACAAAATGAAGAAACTAGTGTTCAACAAAAAACAATAAGAAAGGAAAATATGGTTGGTGTTCAAAGGCCTCGGTTACTTTCAACGAGTGTGTTTTTATGGTTCTTCCTTATGAGCTTATGCTGAAACCTTGAGTAAAGCCGAGACAACAAGACTGTTTGGAATTGCATTTTCCAATGCTACATTATTTTATTGGCGATTGTGATATTACAAAATTATAAATTATGCCATATCACAAGGAGCAGCACTTTATACTTTTTTGTAATTTTAATTTCAATAAAGAATGTCTTTGAAGTTGATTTTCAATGGCAACTCTATTGATATCAGGATAGCCGAAACTGGCCCAACGGGTTTTCCAAGTGTCTCAGATAATTGGCCATAACTCCTGAACCAGACCCTCAAATTACACCAACTAAAAATCTCATGAAAGCTGGAACATTCCTTAAAAAGAATCAGTTAACTTCCAGTTGAGATAAACTTAAGATTTTGGCAAAAAATCAATCTTTGATTGTATAGTTTTTTTGAGACAGTCTGTAGGTGGCGTGTAATGTTTAACATTTTAAACATATTCGACACCCGTGCCATATACGGAGACGTACCGCAAGCATAGTACATTTGTGTAGTAGGGTTATAAATGAAAATCCCATTCTAGATGTTTGGGGAAGAAGGTTTGCAGATGTTTTTCTATAGTTTGATGGGTGCTGAATCAGAAATTTCGGGTCTAACCTCTGGGAAATGTGGGGAACTTTGTAAAATAAGGGGGTAAAATTAGTACGGGGGAAAATTTGAAATCAAGCCAAGTTGTGTTTAAATGTATAGCAAATTACAATTGTATTTGTCTCATTATAAGGATTTAAAAAGGTATAGTTGGTATAGGTTCGGACATTTAGTTACACGGCTATAGCTCTGATAAGGTTCAAGTTCATCCTTAAATCCACTGCTCAAATTTTGTTGAAACTGGTGTCAAATTATGCTCTGGTCATACTGAAGCAGAAATGCATTTTAATTCTTTGGGTGACAGCTCTGTATACAATTTTAGGTCAAGTTGACTATGTAGACCCCTATAGACTATGTAGACCCCACTAAGTACGAAACCAAACATCCCAAACATTGTAACATAAGGCAAACGAACATTTGACAACAGGTTCAACCAAATCGGAGCACGGGTCAGCTTCCCCCCAGGATGAACTGGCCTTGAACAGGAGGCATATAAAGGAAGGTAAAAAAACCAATAAGAGAAAGTTGTGGTCTGCATGAAAAAACAATAAAACTCTTAGAAACAGTCCAGCAATGTCTTGAAAGTGGTTGACAATAATAAAGGCTATCTCGCGTCATTGGGTTGACGGAAACTGGGTAGAGCGTATTTCGAAGGTTATCGACCATCAGGAGATAATACTTTAAATAAATTTGTAATTTACAGTCCATTTAAATATGAATAAGAGCTACTTCACAATTAATATCAATTAATTGTGTCATTTCAATTTTAAAATCCGTTTAAAATTGTTTTTTCCTTAAGGTGGAGGAACGTACTTTTGGAACACGGTATACAAAAATAATAAGTTCTCTGCTGTTATGCGACATGGGAAACATCTCTCTCTCGCTCCTCTCTCTCTCCCGCCCTCTCTCTCCTCTCTCCCTCCTCTCTTTCCCGGTCCTGAGAAAGTAGAGATTCAGATATCCACCGTTACTACTCCTCCTGATAGCCCCTATACCTAAAAGAATTGGGAATACTAGTTTGCGAATGCTTGTATATAAGGAGATGGCAGAAAGACAAATTTTGCCAGCAGTCATCTCAAGTAGCTAAAGATATACTGGTTCTGATCTGCAATGTTATAGATCAGGTACACGCGCATAGTGGCCAGGATTTAATTATATTTATGTATCCACGTGAGCGAAGAGCTATAATTATCTTACTGTCTCTTGCAGCCAAAGTGCTGGTAATCAACATTAGGATTACAAATTGTGGGACCGATAGAAATCGTGCCGATTACTAGTATATCCCGGACTGATTACTGGTGGAATATTAGTGTCCGTCAAGGGAAACCACCGTCGTCTTGAACTGCTGGACAATTTATCTTCAGGACTGCAGGCGATTTCCATGAGTTGATTCCCGTGGATTTATAAGTGGTGTTTTAATTTGCATGCTGTCATCTTGGAATCTTCACTGTGATGACATATCATTGAACTGCCACGCACTCTGGACTTTAGAGGACTCGAAATATGAAGGATCGTAGTTATAAATCATTGGGTGTAATGCTTTATTATAATTCAGATCATTTTGTGGCACAGGCTCCATTTTTTTTTTTCAAAGGGTATTTCTGATCTTGACGTCCACGAAGGCATCATACAACATGATTAAGGACTATTCATTAATTTAAAGGACTATATACCAAATACCGATCATTCCATCATTACAAAATTAAAGACCATTCTTTAAATTTATCTTTTAAAGGACCGTTGCATCAATTTACCAATTAAGTCGTTCCCTAAGGGTCACCCCAAACGGTTGCCAAGTACCACCGTCACACCACCCCAAAACCACAGTGCCACGCATCAATACGGCGGTTATCGCAAGCCATAAAGGCCTTAACGTTATTGCTGCAACTCGTTGCGAGAAAAGTAGCAACGTGTTGCGGCATTTCGGAAACACGTTGCGGCGTCGGCCAATCCAAATCATTAATTTCGTGACGTATTTAAAAAAATAGACCTACAACACGTTGCTATATCTTTGCAAAGCGTTGCAAACCTTCACAACGCGTTTGCGAAGCTTTCACAACGCGTTCAAGCTTCACAACGCGTTGCTAAGGTCCACAAGCCATAATGGTCATAACGTATTGACGCAACGCGTTGTGAGAACGCGTTGCGACATTTCGGCAACGCGTTGCGACATTTTAGCAACGCGTTGCGACATTTCGGCAACGCGTTGCGGTGTCGGCCAATCAAAATCATTAATTTCTGTGACGTATTTCAAAAATATAAATCTCACACCGCGTTGCGATCTTCACAACGCGTTGCAAACATTCACAACGCGTTGGGGCAATACGTTATGGCCCTTATTGCATTCACAACGCGTTGTGAAGTTTACATCGCGTTGTGAAGCTCGAAACGCGTTGTGATGATTTGCAACGTGTTGTGAAAGCCATAAGGGTCATAACGTATTGCCGCAACGCGTTGTGCATTTATTTTTTTAAATACGTCACAGAAATTCATGATTTTGATTGGTCGACGCCGCAACGTGTTGCCGAAATGTCGCAACGCGTTGCTACTTTCTCACAACGCGTTGCGGCAATACGTTGTGACCCTTATGGCTAGTGGACCTTCGCAACGCGTTGTAAAGCTCGCAACGCGTTGTGAAGCTCGCAACGCGTTGTGAAGGCTTGCAACGCGTTGTGAGTTTCCACAACGCGTTGCTAGATACTTTGCAACGCGTTGTCGGTCTATTTTTTGAAATACGTCACAGAAATTGATCATTCCAATTGGCCGACACCGCAACGGGTTGCCGAAATGTCGCAACGCGTTGCTACTTTGTCGCAACGCGTTGCGGCAATACGTTGTGGCCTTTATGGCTTGCGATAGGCGGTGGCCGCTCTTCTTCTAATCCTTATAAGGAGACGGACGTGTTAATGTACATTAAAATACTATTTTCACTCAATTTCAAAGTTTTCCCTGCAGTCACATTTACCACCTTAAAGAAGGGGGCAGCAGTCTGAAAATTTGAACCCCATCATTTTCTGACATTATGGTCGCTATTTAATGCAAAACAGCAAGAAAATCAATGTTTCATTGATATACCAAACTACACTGCAGCCTGTCTAAAAAATGAAAAAAATGGTACAATGAAAAACCGATGTGTTTTTTTCATTATTATATCTCAACATAAGTACTTCGTTTTGAACATCACATTAAAGAAAAAAGACCAGGCTTTCCAGTATTTTTGTTTCATCTCATTTGCTGGTTTCAATCGCGAGATAACTCCAGTTTACTGCGGAATACAAAAATCGAGTTTGTGCCACTTTCTGGTTGAGTGAAAACGGTGAAAGAATTATTTAAACATAAGTTAACATTTGAACAGATATGAACTTCTTTTAAAAGGGATTAACTTCATAAAGAAGCTCTAAAAGATACGAAAACAGTTACGCAATGGTGGAAGTTATGATCAGTAAGTTCTGGTTTTAAGATAAAGTGAATAACATTCGACATACTGTTGTTTGTTAGATGATAAACCATGAGCGTACAGCAACCTGGAGGACAGAGTTTTTATGGTCTTGAAGTATTATGAAACGCAAATTCCTACCTTGATACTTTGCTTCCCAATTCAAATTTTTATTGACTTCAACAATTAGTAATTGCACAAAGAAAGTGCAATATTTTTAGACCATTTCTTTGGATTTGGAGTGTTTATATTGGTTGCAATTACATTCCTTCTGGCATGATTTTAACAGATACCAATTTTTGTAATAAATTCAAAGCGACGATATGTGAAAATCATTCTGGTATGAAACAAATTTCTTGAATAATAGATTTTATTTCCGGAAATGACTTTGCATTTGAGAAACACGCTCTCGATAATTAGGAAAAAGCTTGGCCGCCCCGTAACCATTTTTATATTCATTACTTTATTAACGATGGTTAAAAAGCATACATAAAAACCCAGGACAAGACCAACACACCAACGATCAACGTTAGCGTGGGTCAAAGCAGGGTACAGCACTTTACGAATACAATTTACAAACTTTAAAACATTAAAATACATATAATTATAAAACACCTCAAAGGTGTGATCAGAGGGGACCAGCTTAAGCAAATATAGATGAGAGCTTATTACAATTTTAATAATGAGATTCATCCCACAAGGTTTCATTTTTACTATTCCATATGGCATATGAGCATAATAAAGCAATTTGGAAAATATCTTGGCAACTGATTTGGGCAAGGAAGTGCTCGATAAATTTAAAAATGATCGAAGCGAAGTTTATTTATTCTTTGTTTATCAATCCCTAGGCCTACTTCAAAGCAAACAATGTTTGTAGTGATACCTCTTGAATTAAGACCTAAAACTAGACTGCCGTATTTGTTGCACTAAGGTTCATGAGCTTTTTTGATATTGTTCAAAAGGAACAGTTAGCCTCAACTATCAACGCTTTGCCAGTAGACTTGTTAATCAAGAACAGATCGGGACGTTGACTAGTAGGAGAAGAGGCTCTGTGGGATTGTACTGCCAGTGACAGCATTCCCCTGATATCACCATACATTTTAACATAGTGTTACACAGTTACAAAAGTTTAAACAAAGAAACAATGTAATGAAGAACTGAGTCATGCCGCCACGTTAACAGGCCTGTTTAAGAGCAAATGAGCAGGAATTGAGAACATGAGCTAACGTTTCAGTGCTTTACATTGGATCTGGGTTCGTTCTTTTCCCCAGCATTTCAAATGGAAAGAGTAGGGCAAAAAAAATCAATTGTAGCACGAACCGCAAAGGAAAGGACCCCCCTTGGTAAATCATACATAAAAGAGCGCCATGTGAGGTCCGTACTGTGGCATCATTAGACAAACAAGCCCTCCCAGCTGAACAAGTGAAGGATTAGAATTTTTCCAATAGTCACTACGACCCTGGGTCAGACACATTTGAATACATTTTTTAACCTTAGGCATGGATGAGCTAATGATGGAAAGAATCTCCTGGGCCGCCTGATTAAAAATATTATCACTGGTCTGGATACCATGGCGAGCCATTTCTAGACTCATTTGGACTCACGATGAGTTTAGTTGAGGACATGTTTAACACGCTCATCGGCGAGAACCATAGCCATTCCGTACTAAAGGTAGATGTCAGAAAGCGTTTCATATGAGGCAGTCGCTAAAGAGAACAGCAGGGTTGGACCGGTGGGTCTCATGACGAAGCCATGAATTAATAGCATTGTTATGAACGTGGTCCAAAGAGAGAAGATGAGTATCAGTTAGCTCATGGGTCATAAGTAGGAATCGTATAGATGGAATAGAGTAACTCATGTAGATTCTAAGTTTAAACTCATGCGAAACCAAGGACTTATGAATATTCATAATCATGCTACATAGCTTTGATTTTAAGGTTCAAAAATGGTCAGGGGTTGATTGAAAGTAGTATTGAAACACCTAAAAACTTTTCTGGAGCATCTTTAACAGATTTTAGGGTGTTTTCGCCAATTGAGAATTCAATGTCCTTAGGTTTTGCACTACAAATAGAAAGCGATTTACATTAAAAGGTTTGTAAGACCCAGATTACAGTTGATTGTAATATAGTATTTCATTTTGAACGTTGATGGGTATCTTTTATGAGTTGTGATAAGACAGAAGTCATCTGCAATGGAAGAGTAATGAACTTTGTATCGTTGAGATCATAGCCGTATTGAGTCTCCAGGTTTGGAGGATAATGAATGATAGGGCTTTGAATACTGCAGAAAAATTATGGGGGACAAAGGTTCGCCATGAAAACACCCCTTTTAAACCGGAACTGCTCAGAAGACCAGCCCGGACCTAACAGTACCATTAGTCTACAATAAAGATGTTCGATATATGAACAATATGATGAGGAATCCCGTTTCTTTTGAGAGTATGGAAAAATTAAAGAGTGTTCACACAGATGAAAGCATCGCTAAATCAAAGTAAGTAATATGAGCGTTGTTTGTTAGCTTTTGCATGTGCAATAAGCTCCCTCATAACCATGGTATGTCAAAAAAAACCAGTAAACTACGAGAAACAGATTTTTCAGTCGTAGAGTCAACAAGTTCGTTTTTCGTCAGATAATCTGACATCCGCTCAGCAATGATTTGGAGGAAAATTTTAGCAACACAAGATGTAAGTGCTATCATCGGAGTTTTCCGGCTTAGATGGTTCGCCGTTTTTATAAATTAGGATAACCGAACTTGACGACCAGCTTTCCGGGGGATCACCAGATCCAAGAGGGGACGAAAAAGAGAGGAAGAGGAGGAGGAGAGGAGGGAAGGGGCAGATAACAGTGAGGCCAACACAAAGAAACAACGGGAGGCTGAAGACGGGGAGGGGCCAAAAAGAAGAGAGGAGGAAAAGGGACCAAAAAGAACCGAGGGAACATTAGGGAGAAAGAAAGGAGAAGGGAGGGAAAAGAGGGGGCAGCAGCAGCAGCAGCAGAGGCAGAAGCAGCAAGCAGAAGCAGCAGCAGCAGCAGCCAGGAAGACAGCAGGAAGGCAGCAGCAAGCAGGAGGCAAGCACAGCAAGCAGCAGCAAGCAGCAGAAGCGGCAGGAAGCAGCAGGCAGCAGCAGCAGAAGCAAGCAGCAGCAGCACAGCAAGCAGCCAGGACGCAGAGGAAGGCAGCAGAAGCAGCAGGCAGAGGCAGCAGCAGGAGCAGCAGGCGAGAGCAGGCAGCAGGCAGCACGCAGGCAGCAAGCGCAGCAAGCAGCGCAGCAGCAGGGAAGCAGCAGGCAAGCAGCAGCAAGCAGCATGGCAAGCAGCCGCAAGCAGCAGCAAGCAGCAGAGCGACGATGAAGCACCAGTTGAAGCAGCAGCAGCAGCATGCATCATCAGGAAGCAGCAGGTCACATCAGGGAGCAGCAGGCGCAGCAGCAAGCAGCAGGCAGCAGCAGCAGCAGCAGCAAGCAGCAGCAAGCAGTATCACTCATAATCATTCATTCATTAATCATCAATATTCAGAATCAGCATCATCATATCAAGCATCATCATCATCTTAATCAGCATAATCATGCATGAAGCATTCATAACTTATGTTGATGCGCGTACCAATCAAATCTTGTACATAAATAACGACCTACAACGCGGTCATGATACCACAGACCTCCGAGTTGATGATAAGACGCTGATCATGACTCGCTTTTGGACGTTTCATGACTACAGATTCAAATTTGAAACATATGGGCCCTGACATGGATAGATTTCTTGAGAGAGCCAGCGATGTAAACTGAAAATGGCGAGAGCCATTATGTTGATGAATTTGGACATGATTGATGGGATGAATTGTATCAAAACAACAGGGCAAGTGTAGTAACAACA
>JAMKCH010019252.1:0-21630 GCA_023653785.1 Ophioderma brevispina | reverse complement strand
GTAATGTATATTCTTGTGTATGGGTATTTATGGAACTAATAAAGTTGAAGGTTGAAGTTGATGGCCAAATTAGGATACAGATTCATGGTGTCAAACCTATGAACTAGTATGTAGGACATATAGAGCGGTATGCACCTGTAAATGAACTTAAACTTGATTGCTCTTTACATCCAAACAGTTCTCATAAATAGACATGACCCAATTTAGTGAAAGAACTCATATAAAAGCTAATGTGAAAACAGATCTGCCATCTACGTGTTAGCGTTTCTGTCGATTGACGATCAGCCAAAGTAGTGATGGTAAGTATGCAAAAATTTCTTCTTCCACTATTTTAAGGGAAACAATGAAACATTTTGTCCTTAATGTTGAAATAAACAACGATGGAAGAACAGGCGAATCAATACAAAAGCTTAGCTTATTGTGGATTCAAAAGTCATGGAAACTTCAAAAAGACATTTAAAATGTTATTGCTTTGACTTAACATGGTATAACCATGGAACAATAGCTACCCGTACGGCCGTAACGCTGATCACTGAATACAGGATTTAAAAATAAAAATGAGGGACAAGCGTATGCAAAAGAGAAGGGAATTTCTACCTATGTTTTCTTTAATATATGCAATTGAGTGCTTATGAGTGATAGCGGTACACATGCATATTTAAAAAATTGATTCTTCTTCTTATCGTGTCCAAAACACTGTGGTCTCAAATATGATCTAGCAAGAGATGTGTACAACGTTGGTTGCTTAACTGAATTCCGCAAGGTCCTTGTTTGTGCATTGTTGCTCCAGCAGTAAGCAGACCAAGAGGTGTTCCATTGTCTGTGGTGCTGTTCCACAAACACAAGGAGTATCCTGGTCTGCTTCCAGATAGCCCCACTTCTGCAAGGAAACCTTAGATCGGCCCGTTGGTTCAATATATGAGGCATGCTCCATTCCGCCAAGAGGAGTCAGCTCCAGGGGGAGAGGTCACCAGGTTCCAATACCGATAGATGTTACTTGGTTGGATGGCAGTCTTTTCTTTCCACAAGGCGACTCTCTTTACCTCCTAGAGATGTTCAAGAGGTTGGAATTGCTAAGAAAGAAGCTCTCTCTAGATTTAAGGCGGTGGCAGCAGGTATCTGCCAGACATAGGGTGCTTAACATGGATAATGCAAGCTACGTTTGCATGCTCGCTACGCTACGACGGATGTCTGGTGGGAGCAATTCCCGCCAGGATGTACAAGTTTCCTTGTGTGGACGGAGGCATCCTGTGATAAAGCCGGCAGGAGGCATTTAAGCTGGATCACCTTTTGGCATGGGTTGATCTTTCCCATTACAGGCAGGCATACTCTGCACATGAGTTACCGCAGGACAAGTGCCGGATTTAGGGTAATGTGAGCGAGCACCCCATCTGGTGGCCAGGGAGTTGGTCAGGATGTTATTGCGTGACAACTTTACTCTTCGTCTTCTCAATGTGGGTCTTATAGGAGAAGAAAACTTGCAAGATAGGATATCTTCTAAGCTAAGACTTCTTAAGCATTTACCTGCGGTCAACATTCGATAGTCACCTCGAATAACCTGTATCAAGAGCTTTTAATTCGTGGGGCAGAATCCGGGGTAGATATAGTGTAAAAAGGTTATTGAACTGTACCTAATTAAATATCCAAACCTGCTAACTAAATAACCATTCCATACGGATTAAACCAGTCAATAGGATAATCTTTCAACAGATGGGGCCATCAAAGGGGGTGAAACCCATTCAAAACAGTCGTCCGTGCTGGGCGTGACATTTGAATATTGCACGAATAATTATTAAGTTTGGGTGCTTGTATACACAAACATAATGTCAATGCGTTACAAACCATCCGCCAAAATATCGTTGTTGGATGTTGGGTGTATGGGTGGTTAAATTGTCCTACCCATGGCCACAACGAATGAAAAGACACATCAGTCGTCTTGAATTAAATAAAACCGCCTCAATGAATACATCTTTTCACCTAGGCGCGCATTGCATTATGAGAAAAAGAGGATCAGAGCACAATGATCCAGGTGAACTATTATTAAACCTGGCCACATCTAACACATACATTAATTGTATCACTACCGATTAGTGTATATGCAAAAGCGGCACCCACAGTTGTGGAAGAAGCGGAGGCAGCCATGCTTTCTATTGTTGGTACTCTATGTTTTCTTGTGGTCGGCAAAAAACATGCGAGACGGTGAATGTATAAAGATTACGTAAGTTTTGCCTCTCTATCTATATAGAACCTATTGGGGCCATTCTAAATCAAATCCGGCCTTTCCTCGACAAAAAGATTATCTCTCAAGAAGAGTAAACCTATTTTCGACTAGACCTTGGTGTTAAGACTCCTGCACAAGTGAACATAAGGCACCAAGTGGGTTTTTAATTAAGAAAAACCTAAACGTGCTTCAAGAATTATTTTAAAAAAAATACACTCAAGTTTACTCAATAATTATATAATATCTATATCGTTCTTGTTACGACGTATATGTAAGATAATAGGAATAACAAGAATAGTCTTTAAAAAGACAATCATCGCGTTAGTGGTGTTGATGGATTGAAGACGAGGTCCAGGAAGAAGTACACAGTTGCCCATAAATTGTTGTGCAAAAATATTATTATGCAGTGTAAAAAAATAAAAATGAGTTGAATTTTAAGGAGTTTGCAGTGTGATCGTTGACTAAAGGGATGCACAAAGCTGATTTTTGCTCTTAATTACAAGCGCGCTCCAGCAGCTTGTGTCGTCGTACAACGCACCAAAATGAAAAGCGTATGCCTTACGCAAACTCACGTGCTGGTGACAATTTTCCCACGAGTTTTAAGCAATATAACGCAGAGCGCAAAAATACAGTACAAGCGGTAATTTTTCTTTGTCTGAGTTCACTCACTATAACCAAATTTTACCCGTTGGTTCCGAGACGATAAGTCTGAACTAAGGATAAATATCTGTACCAATTTTTCGTACAAAATTTGGATACATCACACACGGGATAGATGGTGGTTTTGGACAAAAGAACCATAAAGCCATTGGCCTGCAATGTTTGCGCGACACAAGCTCACTTTTAAATGCAACCAAACAGGACAAACTTTGAAGAAAAATACACAAATATGTCTGCGTTCTGTAGGGGTCTTAACTGTAAAAATACATGTTCGTATTAATTGTTTCTGTCAATACCAGCAATGCGCTATAAAATCATATACGCTACATGATCCAACCTTATAGGGAATATGAAAGTATTCACCTTTCGTCGGCATTTTACGCAAAGCTATATTAACCGGTTTGATACGATTTTCTTTTACTTGAATGTCAAACCGAAAATATTTATCGTTTCATCGTAAAACAACAGCGTTATTACACCCATCCATGTAATTTACTTTTTAAAAAAAAACCAATTCAGTTTAAAAGGTGAAATGAGGCTGGATGAGGCTCGTGCCAGACCGGTCTATCTGGTCTTCCGTATTTCAGTTTTACCTATTCTTCAAGTCTACATTTTGGCGAAAGTTCTCTGAAATTGGGCTATTAGGTCAAAATTTAGGTCAAAAAAAGAAAAAAACTAAAATAACATAGGCCTACTTCTGTCAATTTCGCCAAATCAGTTTTTTAAATAGCGAAAACCACGTTTGCTCAATCTGACTCTGTATCCGTAGAAGACCGCAACCGTGATAACGGCTCGACTGCGCTGAATAAAAAGCGATTATTTCTGGGGTCGCAATTCACTCGCGCGTTGATGGTTTTGTGCTGTGACTAATTTGCTCTGATGGTACGCGAACAGGTGAATGAAAACGTGAAAACGAAAATACTATTGAAAAGTCCTTTTTTATCGTGTTTTGCGAGATTACAGGAAAAAGTAAGTCGGTCAACACCAATTTTTTATTTACCATTTTAAAGCATGCATTTTGTCACAAACATAAGTGAAAACAAAAAAAAATTCACGAACAGATTTTTTCTATGGTGTATTTCAGCATTAATTTGTGAAATTTCCATTAGGGTTACGTGGTAATTTTGATCGTTATACCCTTTTTGGATTGCATTTTTCTCAAAAACGAAGTCGGTGACCCCCCTTTTTTATGTGATAGTTGTTCTCAGTTACCGTTGAAAAGGACCATTTTATCAAATTTACAAAAATCATCGAGAAAGGTAATGGAATGCTGCAAAACCCCTTAAGCTGTGAGGTTTGACTGTACATTAAGAAAATATATTAATATGGTAGACATATCGGAAGATGTGGCAAATTGTGGTTTTTTGGGAAGATGCACTTTTGGACCGGAGGTGTACGTAGCAAAGTGTTGATTTCTCATGCCATGTGGGCTATTAGGGGTGGCAGGGGGAATAGGGGTAATTGGTTAAACACCTTTTTTGGATGAAATCGTGATTGTTAAGTTAAAAATTATTAAATTTTAAAGGAGCTATACAAATAATGATAAAAAATGGAGCAATTAATTTAAGGGGGGGTATGGGGTCATGAAGAAGTGAACTTAAATGATTTTTCTTTTAATTTTCCTAAATAGTGGTTATATGTTATATATCATATTGTAGCCCATGTCACAAAGTTTTAAATCCTGAAATTTTGCTCTGGTGCGCCATGGTACCCGTAAGGCCTCTGATTGGCTAAAACACTCTAGAACGAATGTAACTAAATAACTAACACCGCTACTGGACGAAACTTGGGGGACATATGCAGGAGGTAAAATCACGGCGTGAACCATGAAGCCGGATTTTTAATACCGTTGCCATGGCACCCGGCAATCGACCAATCGCTAATTTCATGGCGTAATTTGAATTTGGAAACACAATTTTGAAAATCGGCCCTCATGGTTCACGCGGCATAATGTGCTTAATATGTGGGCCAAATTTCATGTTCATAGCAGGTAGCGTTTTCTAGTTAGTTCGTTCATCGTTGGGATGTCTTGCGTATTTTAACGAAAAGTTATAGGCCTCGAAACCTTTAGACAAAAATTGAGGGCGCTTTTGATGTGAAATATGGAATATTTTTTAAATTCATTTTATACTGAATTATCATAATATTAATAATATTAAAAAAAACAAAAAAACTAAAAAATCTTAAAATTAATTTTAAAAGGATTTTCTTAAATATCGCAGGGTGAGAAAAACAATAAACTACATTAAAAATCCCTTACCCAGTGACATTTAATAACTTTAAATTATGGAAAGGATAATATAAGTTATTTATATCCTTAAACTTAGCCCAAAATAATGTGCATATAATAGTTCATAATAATATCTTTTAAAATATCTTAATTAACCCCTTGAAATTGTCACATGATAAAATATAGGAGATGATGCATTTTGGCAAATTTCGCGTACCTACTTGACTTTGATCAGGCATATCTCGGGAACAGAATGTCCGAGTGCGATCGAAAAAGCATTTTGTAGAGTAAAAACGTCTTACACAATTTAGCCCTTTGCATTATCTCATTTTTGAGGATTAGAACAATTTTTGATCATCTCAGACCCCATACCCCCCCCTTAATTTTTTTATTTTTTTTGAACAGATTTTGGAAGAGCCTGATTTTTTTTATAAGCAAGGCGTTTGTTATTTACCAATTTACAGGCAGGATTAGTAATTGACTAATTATATCATTGAGGAATTAATTATGAATATTGTTATTTTTTTTTTTTTTTTTTTTTTTTTTAATCATTTTCTTAATTTATATAAATATATCTAACACTATACAATTCATGAACATATTACTGTAACATATTTGTGTCCCCAGGTTAAACTAAAATCAGATTCGGGAAAACCAATATGGTAACATTTCACTAATTTAATTTACTACAGTCCTACTCAATGTACTATTACTACTACAAAAAATGGATCCAAATATTTTACCCGGTTATATGCGCATGGCGTTAAGAAAGTTCAAGAGTTCTTCAATCCAGTTCAGATATCCATTCATGTCATCTTCAACATGGTGAAATTTGTAGATCCCTGTAAAGAGCCAAGACAGATGTCCTTTATGCTGCTGGTATCCAAAATAGCTGTCCTCAATTGTCAATGTAAATATCCGGGTTTTCATACTATACAGCTACTCATTTAAAGTCCTTTTTGTCAGTTTTATGATGATCCAAATACAGAGATCACTTCTCATAATTCAAATTATGGAAACATCAGTAATAGTAGCAGGTGGGGTGTAGATGGTGGTTGATCATTCCTTATTCAGAGTATGTTGAAATGCCTCACCCTGCCTGCATTGCCCAGTGATGTCTGCCCCCGTGTCTTATCATTTACCTTTCTGCGACGTGGCAGATTAGAACACTTTTATCTGGTCAAGTTCAGATGGGTACTTCAGAGGGTGGGGGACTAATAGCCTTCCTCCAATGCTAAGCTTCCAGTAACCAGGTTACCGTGAAGCTACCACATAAACAACTAACTAATCTCTACATGTGCATCATGATTTTATAAAGTATATGAAATGTGGTTGAACATTTTAACAAGGTGTAGGTTGCATCTTGGTATTATATAATAGCAGTTGTCTGGTGATGCATTATCAAAAAAAAAAAAAAAGGGGCAATTTGTGTTGCACAGTCAATTCCTTCTAACGTGCCACAAAAAGTTGAGAATTTTATCATTGAATTGTTGATTCAGTATAGTATGGTGTGTGTAACTTCGTATTTAGTGTTTTTTAATTGGAAGGAAATAACTAGACATTACCAATGGGGCAGCGTGATGCCCCCAATTGGCATAACATTAAAACGCACTGCAGAATCAATTTTAATTTTGAAATAAGTTTTTCCAGGGATATCTAGTGAAACAAAATGAGTTGCTAGGATCCCGAAATGCACCTTTAATATTTTCTGATTGATTGGGGTAAAGCTGCTACATTTTGCCTCCACATCTACTTCTATAGTTACATAGCAAGTATTTTAGTTCAAAAGAAATAAAAATAACTTGATCATCTACTGAGTTCTCGTACAAGAAAACAAAAATACACCGAATTCAGACATCAATTAGGCTCCGCGAACACCACAATTTTGGGGGTTCCGCATTAGTATATAAATAAATGCCTGGGACAAAAACCTTGTTTTTGTTTCTACCAGATCGTTGTGCAAAACAAAATAATCCATCTATTACATTACATTTCTTTGCAAATGGACTTTCATAATGCGATAATTTCCCCCATTAAAATTGTTTCATGTATACATGAGGTCGTACATAAGCCTATATCCAATGCTATCATGCAAACCATTAATTCTGCGGCCGCAAACAGACAGTCATGTCTACGGGCATGTATACACCAAATCCCATCCTCTCAGCGCTTCGAGAAACCATATCCACGTACACACCATGGAGTTAATAACTCATGTCCACACATAGTCCTGACAAATCAATTCAAAACCAATCACAAGACATCACAGATAACAAATAATCTTTTTTACATCGGCTACTGCATTTACTCGTGGCAGGGAAACTAATTTACATACGTTTATACACACACGCGGTATACCCTTCCTAACGGAAACTACCGCACACGAGATCGGGGTCAGCCTGCGTCATATTTAGTCCCCACGATCGTAGAAAAACGACAGCAGAATTATACCCACTGACAGTGGTTTGCGTACAATAGTCGTAGGAGGTTTGTAACAAAGCGAAAAATAAAACATCTGCGATGAAAAACACACCGTTATGAAAAAATAAGGAGTTTTGATAAGGTCTGCTGTGTAACAGGCTCACCAGACCTTATTCAAAACACCCAGTATATTTTAATAACGGTGCGCTTCTCATGCTGTATCTATTACCAATAACAGGATGTTCTTAATACGTTGCATTAGCCATAAAATAGAACGAGGGCCCAAAAACAGGGGATGAATCATAGATATTATAAGCGCCGGACTGCTAATGGCTTCTAGGGATGAATTCAAGTATACTGCCGCCACGTCCTTAAACAGCAGTTATTCCGTTGAGGTTGTGAATTCATAGGGGTGATAGCACAATAGATGATTATTTTCCCAATAATGTCGGACCTGCCTCAAACCAAAAAAACATGTCGTGAACAATCATGCCTACGTGATATTTGCATCTAACTGAACAGGCAAGATCAAGAGCGTGATGCTCTTTAAGATTGTGGTATTTTTTAGATGTCTTAAATGGAATGGAACCAGAGAGACCTCAAGAAAAAGTTAGGTAAAAATTGAATCCTAAAGAATCACCTCACGGGGGGTAGAATTACCGGCTAAAACCACTCGTAAAACAAACCCAGACTAAGGATGGGATTTAAACACAAAACACGATGGCAAAATCCCCCGAAAGGGATAGTAGAAGAAACTGGACCAAACGGAGAGCACGAAAACAATGCGTTCGTAAAAAGGATGATTCAACAAATGGCAAATAAGAGTGGAAGGGTTGGGGTTTTCCCTTAAGGTTTAGGCATGGACGATAATGTCTCGGTGTAAGGACTTTGGAAGGTTATCACTCACTAGAGGAGGAGCTGGGGACCAAGGTCTAAAACATCAACGTTTACCGCTCACTACAGAAAAGGTTGGACACCTTTGGTAGTTTAGACTGGTAGTACGGTTAGTTTAGTTACTCGGAGATTGGAAAATTTGTTAAACTTGGAATTTTTGTCATTTTTTAACAATATAACTCAAAAACAAGTGGTAGTTTGAGGTTTTCAGCGAACGGTGCAAACATAATTTTTTTGGAATCCTTATGATGAGAGGCACAACATGATTGGTGGGCCATTTAAAATTGGACACTGTAGTAAATTAAAATGGCCACCTTTGAAAGAGTGCTATACCCACAATTGAGAGTACTACCACCTAGCAGTGATGTAGAGGAGTCCATACTAACTACCAAATGTGGTTTAAACCTATTCGGTAGTGGGGGTAAATAAACTTCCTTAATAAGGCCCTATGATATTCTGATCCTGGCTCTACACATTCACTCAGCGATTGAATGCAATCCTTGTTAGATCACCTCAGGTTACGTATTTAATGATAGCTAACATAATATGCTTATATCCCACTCTTTGCTACTGTCCTTGCTTCATCATTCTGCCCTTCGTTCCTCTTGACATTTTTACTCTCTCTCTCTCCATTTCACTTTCCTTTCTGCTTTATCTCTTGTCCTTTCTTTACTTGCTTCATTCTTTCCGTATTGTCTTTGCTTGTATTTTATGTATCAAAAACAGCAACCAAAAATGTCCATATTATGACTTTATATTTTAATCCAGTCCTGGGGGACAGTAAGTTTTGCTAACAAATACCCAATGGTAGTTAATGTGATGTCAGTGTACATAGATATGGGTCTCTTCTATTTACACCATGTACCCAACATCCCTCTCGATGTCATAATCCCATTAAAATTTCACAATTTTTCTTTTTTTAAATTTTATCTTTCTGCTGATTTTCAATTTTCAGCCAAAAAAGCATGGGGTACCAAAGAGCGAGATTTTGCCCTTTTGGTTTGCTTTGTTGGGTTTGGGGTGTGTGCACCGGGAACAAGCAGCGTTTTTATGTTTGTGTGTGTGTGTTCTTTCTGTGTCAGGGGGGTTGACACTTGGCGATTGTAGTCCTTTTGCTCTTTGACCCACAATATGGCTATGGGAAAAAAAATACGAAAGTTTCGCGCCCATACCATATGAAATTTATGGTCGGTCCTGTTATAAATTAACCTAATGGCTAATAATTTCCGATACGCAATTGTGTTGCCCATTTGTATCCGACAAATTGAACAGGGTCCATCCCAGTTTTTTAAGGGTTGGTACATTAAGTTTCCGAATGTTAATTTTGTTTTCAAGCAAACGCAACCAATTTCCAGTTATTGCAAAGGTCAAATTGGATGTTTCGTATCAAAAAATGTAGCTCTTTTAATGTATTCAATTTATTTATTTTTTTATGATCAAGATTATAGAGTTGCTATTAACCATTGCCAGCCTTCATTGGTCCCTTCAATTGAAATCCCCTGGAAATAGTTGCAGTCCTATGCATTTGTGTTGGTAGAGATAAATAACTTGATTCACCGGATATCCTAGATGTATAGCAGGAGAAATTCACAGCTTCATTATAACACCACTTTGAGTTTAAAGACACTATCAGGATTTGAAAATCAGCAAATCGAAAAAAAATCTTTCCAAAAATCAGATTTTGCATGTATGCAACAAAGTACAGGTAATCCTAACTACCCTGCCAAATGATAAGACCAGAAGCAATCTAATAAGGACAGGAATCGGAGATTTTAGTCATTACTGTTCCCGACACGGGACACTTATACAACACGTAATTGAATGGAGAGAGGAATCTTATCTTGGAACACTGCAGTTTTTTCCTTTTTCTGTCAATTCTACAGCTGGAAAGGGTAACATATGAGAAGTCTACGACTTATCCTTCACTTTGAAGCTATTCAGCAAATGTCAAATATTTTTAAAACATCTGATAGTGGTGTCTAGTCCAGATAGCCTACAAGATTATCACCTAAGTATTGTTATTCAGTGTTTTACCTGGACTTTTTAGTGATATTCCACCCCACTTTAAAAAATTCACTGGACGTTTGTAGCGCCCTCTGTAAAACAAGGCCAGGGACCACGGTTGTCCACAGGTGTCATCTCCTGACGTTAATCTTCCTTGGTAAAAGTAAAGGTCTTCGTGACATACATAGCCAAAGTTTCAGGTTTATATCTATAAGACTTTGGAAGTTGCAACCAACCCGGAACCTCGAAAAGTTGATGATCTATTCCCGGAAAAGTGATACGGGGCACATTATTTTTGCACTAAAATGAGCGCAAGGATATGGACCGTTTAAACGATGACGCCGTTGGGTCATACTTTTGAGGCTTTTTTGGGAAGGATTTGAAAACCTTGGGAAGGTTGTTACAACATCTCCCTGATTGGACTAGGCTTAACATCTCTGAATATTTTTTTGTATAATGGTTTTATACAAAAGTTACCCATTTCCAATAATCAAAAGAGCTACAACTTATACAAGTATAGATTGACTAAGGCTACCAAAATCGGTCCCCTCAAAAACATCATAGATAGACATATAGACCCTTGTTCAGCCATTCTTTAATATTGGTCCAATGAAGGGATGATCCGTTCATCACCAACCAAAATCGACAATACGTAGGAATGCGTCTGGGTCCTTGGATTTATAACTACTAACAATGTTAAATATGTACGTGTCCAATCCTTGCTTTATCCTAGAAGAAAAAATTGAGGAGAGAGAGATAGCAAGATGGCAAACAGACTTCGCTTTCTTTGCCAAAAGCAGAAATGATGGGTTCAATTGATATTATCCGAAAACCGTATTGGTCAGTGGGGGATGGGTTTTCTAAACAGACATCAGCTTCCTGCAGAAGGCAAATTGTAGCGGCCATGGTGGTACGTATGAAATATGGGTATATTTCTATAGCTTGCCATAAAAAAGTTCCAAAATTTTGATTAAAAATGACAAAAAAAAGTCCATTTTCTCTTGATGAGTGGCTCAAAGTCCAAGAAGAACCCATTTCTGGGGGGGGGGGTGTTAGTAAGACTCCCACTTTACAAACTGCAACAGGCACACAGACTTTTCCCCAAGCCCATTTTTTGCAAGACACCCACCATCCCCCAAAATCCCAAGTATGGCGGGCCAGAATTAGAAGACAACAAATTAACTGAGCAAATAACCATTCTTGTTTTTCCATTTACTTAATTATTTTTTAAAAAAAGTAAAATTTTGTATAAAATGAATAACATGATTTTTTTTCACTTTTATACAATGTAGCCATGGCACGAGTTAACCTGGGCATATTGGAAATCTTCAAATCTTACTATAAGCCACAGTGATGATGAATTTGAAAGTTTAAATACATTTGACAATCTCTCTTGCTAGGAAAACCGAATCTAATGGAAACAATGTGGTGGTTACAATACAAACATGATGCAAGTACAAAAATGAGGCCCATAGGATTGTTAAAAAGTCAAGTTTTCATTTTTTGTTACCAAATCCACATATTGAGAGTAGGAAATGTTGCACAATCAGTCAATTGAAGATTTTTTCGTTCTACAATTAAACATTTTCATTTTACACGTTCTGAACCTGTTTGGTTATAAACACAAAAATTTAAGTTCCAAATATGAATAGTCTTTTTTCTGCTTCTTATAAACATTACTGGAAATCAATGTTTAAAAAAAAACTATGATTGCCCAAACAAGCACGGAAGATTTTAAGACCACTCTTTATTTATCTCAAGTCCTCATTGGAAGGTTCTCTTGAAACCTGCTTTTGTTTGGCTGCAAGCTTAGTGATACGTACATATGAACTTAATACTACTCCACGAAGTGAGGCAAAAAATTAGTAAAATACCTTACTAGCAAAAAGAATTGGCTGGGTTCGTTGGTACTTAACTTTATGAATAAATTGGGTAAATTATACTACAATAAAATAGTTTGTTAACGTCTATATTTTGATGCTTTGTATACAAGTTACTTCATTCATAATAACTTCGATTGATCTGGTCTATTGAACACATTAGTGTGGTAAAAATTCATTTTCCACTCCCACCTACTTGAGGTCAAGTAATAATTTTAAAATGGTTACCAACATTTTTTTGCCTCCTGGTGTATGTATCAGTTTTGGCTTAATTTTTGGAGCATTTAACAATGGTGCAAGTAGTCATCGGATTCAAAATCCATCTATGAAATACAAAGTGTGATTTTTCCCAATTTTGTAATGAGCTTTAGTATCTGAAAATACCTACTTAAAGGGCACTATCATGATTTGCTAAATCCGAATGGAAAAACATCACAAATCAGATTTTTGCATATGTACCAATTACCGTATCCGGGTATTCTAACATACCTACAAGATTCATATCTTTGAACACCGTTCGTTTTTCTTTTCTTTCCTTTTTTGTCAATTTTCAGTTTAAAAAATAACTTATTAGCATTCTACAGACTTTCGGTGGAATCACTGATAGTGCCTTTAATCACATTGTGAGCCCCTGCCCAGGGTTAAAGTGATCTTAGAGTTTATTATAAAGGTTCTTGAAATAGTTCCACAAGACAATTTTCTTATTTTTCTCTATCAAGGACTTGAAAGGGAATTTTAAAAAAAAAAAAAACTGAAATGAAGCCATAAAAAAAACTCTGAATCTAGACCAAACTTATGGCCTGACCTCATTTATATCGACTTCCGGGCATTTTGTTTGTAGACGTTTTCATCTAGAAGTCCCATTGATGCCAATGAGGTATTGCCATTCATTCCGTCAAGCACTACTGCACACGTCATACGTGCATGACGGAATCAGTTGGGTAACACCTCATTTGCATCAATGGGACTTCTATATGGAAACGTCTTAACATTTTGTTTAGCTACATTGAATTGCCGGCATACTTCCATTATACCCTTCGCACCTAATTGTAACCAATAAAGCCATGATACACAGTAGTTGCAAAGTATAATGTCAATTGTCTTGATGAGCACCATATACTGTTACAAAGTGACAATCGCCTTTTATAGCAAATGGTTTGGAAAAGTTAACCATCATATACGTCATAGCGAGTCCTCAACACTAAAAAACAGTGGAAAGATGCTAATTTCTATATAGTGTATGGTATCTCCCCCCCCAATTTTTGAAATGATTTTGCATTCCTTCACACAATTTTTTTAAGCTTTCAATTCCCCTCTGTGTTTTGTACACCTGCCACTAAACAACTAACCTGATTGTGTGTAAAAGAAGTGCTTAATAAATATGCGTGGGAGGACCACACATGAAATACTACGGTTTGTTAATAAATAGCAGCAAGACGACTGTCATGGGGATGACAAATAGAGCTCAACTTGTACATTGTGGCCTGTGTGATAATTACTAACATGGTTTGAATTCTTTTATAGCGTAATCTGTTTGTAGTTGTGTAAAGACTTATTACAATAGAATAAACACGCCCTATCCTAAAAAAGCCACATTCTTCATTCTGGGGACATGAAAATGCTTCATGCAGCCAGCGGGAGTTTTGAGTCAATCCCACAATGCAAAGACAACGCGCTTTTGGGATTTCACCTCAATAGGGTCATTGACATCCAATGAAAATCTATTCTTAAGGGCAGTGGTTTAACCCGAGTGCTTTTGTTTTTAAAACGAATTTTCTGGATTTTGTGCAACCATTTAAAAATCACCTGTTGTTCTAATCTAATTCGTACCAACACGTTATCCAATGCCAGACAATCCTGAGTTGTATTTTTTTTGCCAATTAAAAAGTTATTTTTTTTTTTTTCCATTTAAAGTCACCAAAACCACATGGTCTTAAACGGCGGGAATTTAAGCACACTTACACGCCGTCAGGCGCAATGCCTCAGCATCCGGCGCGCGTGGTGATTTCTGCTGTGTAATGATAGCGCTTCGAGCGTTTTATGTACTTTGCGCGAGAAACTTGGAAAAAAAACATAATATTTGAAAATGTACAAAGCGGGCTAATTTAGACCAGATGAAATTCAATGTCTTCTGATTCTGGAGTTGAAGACAAAAGACGGTTGATTCAATAGTGCATCAAGATGTATTTTCATTCATCACTATGCTCAACATCCTCAAATTTTGAGTTAAAAGGTAGTTATTTGAGAAGAGACAGCTTGAAATGTCATGAAAAGTCACTTTTTTTACTACAACACGGATTTTCTCAAGTTTCAATTTTCGCAAAATTGGGGCAAATTTTCAGACAAGATACACGCCAAAAATAACCGAAGTTAAAAGTAATGTTTCCTTCCTACGATAGCCATCGGTCTTTTCTAGGGACGGTTTTTCTCATTTTTCATTTTTCGATTTCTAACTAAAGAATATTCTCCAATATATCCTCAAATTTTTGGTAAAGAAATGTAAAAATCACCCCCCTTTTTTGACATTTTCCTTATTATTTCGAAAAGTAAGCTCTATTTTTAACAAATTTGTCTTGTTCTTCTAAAAACCATAAGAATCAATGAAATCAAATTTTTTTTTGTTTCAAGCTGTCTGAAAATCTTGGGGGCAAAAATATGTCTTTTTTTGGTTTTTTCTCACAATAACGGAAGTTTTACTTAATCTGATGCCATCATCCGGTTCATCGTCCAATTTCTTTCTAGAAATGTATAACTTTTACATACAATAATCAATTTTGCAAGTACAACCAATAGATACTCTCCGAAACTCAAGGTTGACACTGCCCTTAACACATAAAACTGTGACTTAAACATTCATTTTACCCCACAAAGGATTAGTGAACTTAAGGAATTTTAGCATGATTATTAAATTCATTGTTGCTTCTTCATAACTTTGGAACCTTCTCCCTAGTCTGACTGCTTGGTGGGGGGGGGGGGGGGGTGGTAAATCGGGTCCGGAAGTGACTTGCCATGCATCATGTGAGGGATTCAAAACCTGCCTTCGGCTTGCAGCTAACTTCAAGTATCCTGAAATCGAACCAAATTTGGCATTACAATTCAAAAGCCTCGTGTATTTCTATATTTTTTTTTGGGTGCAGTACTCTATTATCAACTAATTTTTGTGACATTGACCTTCCAAAAATAAAAATAAATAATTTTAAAAAAATACAAATCAAATCATTCTCCACAGAGGACTTGGGCAATTAGCTTACAATGACTGATTAAATCTACGAGAAATTGTCAATCGGGGTAAAGGCCCTCAAATTACAATTGTGGTAAAATTGTTGTTCCTTTTACCATTTTTATCCTTTATTCAATAACTAGAAAGAAGTACAGAGGGGTATGATTATGACAGGATTATGCAAAGTAAGGCATAAAAGTTGTTGTTTGGTATATTAATGACTTCAAATGAATTTTTGGGAGTTCTTTTTCTTTTGATTCAAGTTGTGATTTGGAATGCTTCTTCATAAAGCACTTAACTTCAATTTGTAAGTACTTAGTCCAACCAAAAATTGTTTTCTCTTAAAAGACCAAACTAGTCAAACATGTTTACAAAACCAACAATTTTTTTGTTTAGGCTTAAAGAAAATACTTGCTACTGATATTAGTTGACTGAATGGGGACACAATGGCATGAAAAATATTCGACATAATGAAATGGACCCCAGTGAAACACTTCCCAAATTTACAAACAATTTGGATGTTTACATTCTGTAAAAACAGCTAGAGTTACAGAGATTCCTGCCACCGAAATCAAGGTGTTGACAACCTTGCCATAATTTTACAGTGTATCTAACATGTTTTGACCAATTTCAACTGGATTAAGACATTGTAAGTCTGCTTTTATCAACACCTTTATTTTCCATAGCAGGATCTCCTCTAACTCTAGCTGTTTCCCTGGTTTTTTTACGAAATGTTAAACACCCAAATGGGGGGGGGTTCACATTTTGTGGAAGTGAATTTCAGTAAAGGTCCATTTCATATGTCTGAATCTTTTATCATGGTATGCATCACTTTGGGCAATGCATATTCACATTACTCTATTTCACTGACGTTGGCATTGTATGGAGAAATTTTTTAACTTATAAATCCTGAAGGGAAAATCTATTCATTCATCTCAAATTGAGGACTAAAAGGCCCAATGAAAAAAAAATACTACAACCTAAATAATCAACAATTAAAACAACAACCAATTATATAAAGACACTATACATAAGCGACACCTGCACTCTACGCTAAGAGGTGTTCAATGAAGTACAACTCTTGTTGGATGAAATGGTGGAAGCCACGATATATGCATTTTTTGTGAGAACTAGGGAAATGGACACAAAGTAAGATTTTAATGATCAATTCACAATAAAATATTAGAACTGCTTGTTACCACCACCAGTCTTAAACCAAGGTTCGTGTACGATAACTCTGCGAACAATACAATAGTATCAATTAAAATCAACTTTGCTAAATATATGGTACATACAAAAATTGAGACTTTTGATTCCTCCAGCCAAATCAATAAATCTTTTGTACAGTCAAAAAGATCGTTGGGGAAAACAACAAGATTGAAAGGTATGAGGTTACCCTCTACTTTCCATATTTCCAAAACCCAAATTCCAGCCTTTGTATATACCATTTACATGGTTAGCGAGTGTTTTTGTACAATGTACATGACGCCACATTATACACACAATACTTTGATAAATCTATTTAGAAATGATTTTATGAGTTTGCATGTAAAAATTGAACTTAATTTTCTCATTTTTTTTTCCCACTTGAAAGCAATAATCAAACTCACTGCTCGGGTGTCAATCCAATAAAACAGGTTCAGTTTAATGAAATTCCATGAAAAAAAAATGTTAATTAGTCATTAAGAAGGTTGTTGGTTTCCCAATTTTAGTTATTTTACTAAAAGTGAAACAATTGCAAGTGGAACGTAAAGAAAAAAAACACACACACCATGCACACACACCCACACTCCAGCTGAGTGAAGTGTCGACTATCTTTTCATTGGAAACCAAACCATTGGTTAAAACTATGGTTTTTTTTTCATGATGCATGAAAAATTACAGTTCCTGATACTATATTGTGAGCAAGGCTATGTTCCCTAAAGCAAAGTGAACAAGTACCTCCATACCGACACCCCACTAGGGGCACGGCTTGCAATCATCTCTTGCCAAACGATTGACTGGTTAGCTCTTTGTTCCAACATCCCAGCACTACAGCTAGGATTGTAATAGTATTGGTCATGAGGTATATTGGCTGCCATACCAAATAAAGCATACTCATTATATTCACCAACTTCCGACGTTGTGGAATACGGTATCAGACCATAAAAATTTGCCCCTATCTTGTCAGAACAAACGGGGTAACAAATTTAACCTTTAGTGAACATGCAAAATTTAAATCTATACTCTCCGTCATAATTCCTTTTCTCTGCGTCAACACTATGCCAGCATTCCCGCCAGACAGAACCATGACAACGCGTAAAGGAAATACATAGTCTGAGCGTTACACGCAACGACTTCGCGCGCATATGTAGACGCCTATTTCAGAAAAGGAACTGTGACGGTGACTATAGTACCATCTTGTACACCAGAAACACCTTTTGGGTAATAATGATAATAACCAACACCATCTTCCCCAAGGTAGTATAAGCACTACAGAATACGAGAAATATCTGCTTATCAATGGCCGTGCACAAAGTTAAACAACGGCATAACGCATATCAATTACCGATGCAGGAAATACAAGATTTCATCACACTGATGTTTGACTAATGATGTGATTCATGTTCACCAAAGAATATTGTTATACCATTCACAATAGGTGTCACTTGGCTACCTAAACCTATAATCATCCAGCTTAAAATATAGTGTTAAGTGAGGGTCTTCACGGAACTTAGTATGAAATGATGCCTGTGCACAGAAGAAACATGTGATGTAGATATGTGAAATAGTTGCATAACAGATATGATGTCACCTAATACTTCAAATCTTGAGGAGTATTTTCAGTTGGAGACCATTCCTTTGTGTTCTATTTTCTGTTTGAATATCATTAATACAATCAAGCAATGATGTAAATTTTGTCCATGCGATGAGATTTACAGCAAAATTTGCAGGTGAAGAGTTAGATCAGATCGTGCCATTACCAGGTCGACTGCATCACGCTATCTTTGTCTTGGGCCACAATCAAAATATTTTTACATGAAGTTTATGGCAGATAATGCATTCCAAAAGGTGTGATATCCAGTAACAAGGGAGTTATGTACCCACTTTGATAGAGAATAACAAATATAATTGCTGTGATAATATAAATTATGCAATAGGCAGCTACGCCATGGGGCAAGAGCTTCACATTCAGTACTACAAAACATACACCTGTATTGTACAGATGGCCTATTATACTCTTGGGATTTTCACCAAAGGGACAAGTAAGATTTCATGTAAGTCATCTATTATGACATCATATTGCATAGGTTTGTGGGTACCTCAGAGTAAACTTGCAAAATATCAGATCTGAATAGGCATACTGCTTTGTGGATGTTACATCAATGAACAGAACCATCTGGTAAATCTTTTGGTATTCAACATGTCACAGAAGAACAAGTAACAATGCAATGTTGAGATATTGTAAACAAACAGTGCTCCTGGACCACAACTAACCTCACATGGCTGCTATTCATTTCTATTAACTTTCAATTCTCTTCTATCTTTCAAAAAAATATAATTTGATAAATTAAAGAACCAAGGGGTTCGAACCTGCAACCTAGTGATTACAAGTACAAGTATACAATGTTAATATATTCTATTATATACCTCATAGATAGATCCTTGTCATCTGATTGGGTAAATGAAAGTCACATGACATGGTATAGTTTCACTATCTTCGCATAAAACGTGTATAGTACCTTTTTTGCCCAGTATAGTAACTTTCTGCCCGGTATAGTAACTTTCTGCCCGGTATAGTAATTTTTTGGACCAGTATAGTAATTTTTGGACCGCTTTTCTGCCCTAGCTGTAGTCTCATTACTGCAGCAGAAAGGATCTATCTATGAGGTATATAAAACAAATATTAACTGCCCTTTATTCAGGCAATAGTCAAATCCATTGACCCTCGGTGATCTCGAGACCATATTTTTTTCCCTCAGCTCCGCTTCGGGAAAAAAGTACGGCCTCAAGATCACCTCGGGTCAATAGATTTGACTATGTCCCTCATGGACAGTCAATATTTGTATACTCTACCACATGTATGCCATACTATCTTAGTTAACAGGTCATTCTTTTATAATACCTAAACTAATACATTAAAACACACATACACACACACGCATGCATGCACCCGCACACACACACACACACACACACAATATAATACAGCAGCCACTAAGAGAAGAAACGTATTATGCTCCAGGAACACAATTTGTCAGCGATATCTCAATATTGCAGTATACAACATAAGCAAAATTAAACAAGAGAAAATGTAGTGTATCTTGAGAAGTCATCTTCAATGTATACAAACTTAGCTTTCATCCTTAGTGCTCATACACTGCAGTTCATAATACGCACTGTGTAAGAAAAACCACAGCTAAATAATTTATTATATATATTTTTTCTATTATATAAACACCTCTTAGACCTTTCTCATAGATCATTTCTGTAATGTACAGTACAAAATTAGCCCACATTGCAAATTGAGATTTCTTGTAAGGAAAACAATACAGTAAGGAATGATGTTTGCGCAAACAAATGGATTAGGCGAGATTCCCAGTTTCAGGAGCAAAGTATTGCCTCAGAGGAAAGCCTCCGACGGAACATGTCGCACGCAAAAATATCTTAGCCGGCACGCAATATTCACATTTTAATAAACAAACCTCACACGGAACATTTATAAACCACACAGAAGAAATCTTTTATAGCCTATTAGCAGTATTGATTGATCTATATCGTCTCATTGTCTGGGATCACTCTTTGCCTTGGGCCGTATATGGTCGCCGCTACATTTATCTCATTTGTAAATAGTATATTTATTCATTACACCACTTAAAATTTATGAGCCATCGATAATTTGGTTCGTCTGGAGACTGACAATGGGGCGACGACGGTCCACACGGAAGGAAAGGCCAGTGTTTATTTCAGATATGCAAGACTCGCACGGAACAATTTTATAACCTGTGTGCAAGTTAATCGTTCCCTCTGACGCAATGTCTTCCTCATGAAACTGGGAATCCCGCCTTAGCTGCAACAATATGAATGGATTTTACAATCCAGTGCCAAACTTGTCAACAAAAAAGATAATTAGCACTACTTTGGTTTACAGTTCACACAAAACATCAAAATGGAAAGGTAAGCTAAACTGCATTCCTTTGATCTGGACTCTCCTTTTGAACAGAGTTTGGAGTAAATATGAAAAAATTTGATTTTGTAAACAACACACGATCAACACCAAACTGTAGAGTGTTACAGGAAGAAAAAAAAAGAAATTCATCACAACAAAATACAAGACAGAATCAAAGCTGTTTCACATTCAACTCGGTGGTAGCCACTTTCGGTTCCATGAGTTCACAAAAAAAAAAAAAATACATGGCACTGTTTATTTTAACATAAATCATACCTAAATGTTATGGCTATTTCCAAAGCACTTAGAAAAATAAGCTGGATTTTCTAGAGCAAACTTCATTAGTTCATTACCTACATATCGTAGTGGACTTAAAGTAGCCCAGAGACTTAGGACTTATACTTTTTATTACAAGATGTGCAATTTGAAATACTGGATATTGAAAAGTGTTTGGTTTTCAATGCGGCAACTTCTCACTTGCATGGTGGAGGCAGTCCATTTGCACTTTACACAAACAACCAATTTCGACAGCCAAATTCACTGTGATAATCACTACAGTGTCACCACAGTGTCACTCCCATGTCAAGTGGCCAAAATCTGAAGTTGACAACGCAGTAGGAACTTTGAAGTACACGTACCGACTAATAGCGCCACAATGTGGAAGGTACCTAGGAATCACCACCCCTAGACCCTTGCAGTTGATTCAATGTTGTCTCTGGTAACACTCCAGCATTGTTTTTCAGTGACTGCTGGGAGAACCTTAGTGTCTCACCTATAGCAAATTTTATGCTGAGGAACTCGGGAGTACATGCTACACCATACGCCTGGCAGGGGAAATCCTTTGAAGTACCCAGTGAAGTAGTTGGTTAACCCCTTTGTAACCAGGAATCACCTGCCAGTGGGCTGAGACTTGACTTCACTGGGTACTTCAAAGAACCTCCCCTGCCACGC
>JAMKCH010019251.1:0-22563 GCA_023653785.1 Ophioderma brevispina | reverse complement strand
TATCATCCACTATCAGTTGTGAATGATAGACTATCAGTCTCTCAATCTATCAATATATATCACCCTGTTTTATACTCTGTAACAACTATCAAACCTGTCTGATATACTATCAAACTATCTGATAGACTACCAAATTTGATAGACTACCATCCACTATCAGTTGTGAATGAATAACTATCATCTATCAATCTATCAGATATATCACCCTTGTTTATACTCTGTAACCTATCAAGGACTGAAGCGGAAAAAAAAAAAAGGAATGATAGACTAGCAAACTATCTGATAGACTAATCAAATTTGATAGACTATCTCCACTATCAGATTGTGATGTGATAGACTATCATTCTATCATTCTAGCAGATATATCACCCTTGTTTATACTCTGTGACACTATCAACTATCTGATAGAATATCACACTGTCTGATAGACTATCAAATTATCGGGGGGGGTGGGGGAAGAACTATCAAATATTACACCCTATCATTTGTATTGATAGACTATCAAAATATCAGATACACTTATCATTTTGATGATGGACATCAGTCTATCAATCTAATCAGATATATCACCCTTGTTTATACTCTGTGACACATATCAACTATCTGATAGCCTATCAAACTATCTGAGGACTATCAAAAATTTAATAGACTATCATCCACTAACAGTTGTGAATGATAGACTACCAGTCTATCAATCTATCAGATATAATCAACCTTATTTAATAGTCTGTGACACTATCAAACTATCCTGATAGACTATCAAACTACTGATAGACTACAATTTGATAACTATCATCCACTATCAGTTGCGAATGATAGACTATCAGTCGATCAATCTATCAGAATATCACCTGTTGTAATACTATCTACTCTACTATCAAGGCTGTGATTGAGAACTATCAACATATCATATACACTATCATTTGTTGAATTTGATTGAGGGACTATCAAAATTCAGAGACTATCAAAATAATCAGATACACTATCATCTATATGGATTAGACATCAAAAGTATCTATACACTACATTTGTGCATAGAACTATCATTTGATAGACTATAACTATCATAGAAACTATCAAAAAATATCAGATACACTTCATGATATATCACCGTAGACCTATCAACTGTATTTCAATGATAGATGATAGTTATGCAATATGCTATTTTAAAAAAGAGAACCCACATTTGATAGCGATATCAAATATATCAGCTAGACTATCATGATATATCACGGGAGACTATATCATGATACTTATGAATGATAGTTAATAAAGATAGATGATTTAATGAATGATATTAATAAAAAGGACCAATCCTGCCCTTAGTGGTTATACTCATGCTTATTTCTGTCAACATTTTAAAGGTATTCGAGGTTGTATGTTACTAAATTCGACAGTCCCTTGCTTGCGCAAAAAGTCTACCTCTCTGTATTTATTAGATTGCCTTCATGGTTCATTACCACATTTATACGTGGCTTAAAACAAATGGCGTATTTTGAATTTTTATGATTTTGCGTTGTGGTTTACAACAATGTGACTGGGCTTATGAACCACTGCTGCAATAGAGTATAGAATTCATTTATAATGTATTTTCCACACGTAAAACATCCTTCGTAATATATTGCCCTTCTTACAACCTGCCATTTCATCGAGCCATCAACACAATCGCGACTGCTATCACAAACAGACATCTTTTTGACGCATCCTCGTCCGTAGCTACATTTGTAGTCAATGTCGTTGCAAACCTCTGATGGTTAAAAAAGATACCGGTATAGTAAGGTTCTAAATGAGAATCCCATTCTAGAAGTTGGGGGAAGAAGGTTTGAAAGGACGTTGTCTATAGTTTGAAGGCTGCTCAATCAGAATTTTTGGGTTCAACCTCTGAGAAATTGGGGAACTTGTACAATAGGGGCAAATGCAGCCAGGGGTGGTCTAAATTTCAAATCAAGTCCAAATGCGTCAATGTGCACCAATGTATTTGTCTCATATAAGGATTAAAAAGGTATAGTTGGTCTAGGTTCTGACGTTAGTTAAACAGGTACAGCCCGATTAAAGTTCAAGGTCATCAGGGGGGTAAATCCTACCCAGTGCTCCGATTTGTTAAAACTGGTTGGCAATTTGTTTAGTTCTTGCCTTATTTTTACATGTTTGACCATTTGGTTTCGTATTAGTGGGCAAACGTTGTTCTATATAGTCTATAGGGGTCACCAAAACTTGACCTCAAATTGTAAGGTCACCTAAGAATTAAAATGCATTTTCTGCTTCAGTATTACCAGAGCAATAATTTGAACCGGTTTCAACAAAATGATACTTTTTTTCCCCAGGATGACCTTGACACTTATCAGGGGCTGTTTAGCCGTGTAACTAAAGGTCCGAACCTATACAAAATATACCTTTTTAATCCTTATAATTCAGCCACCCTTCAAAAGTATTAAAAAAAACATCTTCCAAACTTCTTCCCCAACTTGGGATTTCATTTAACCTACTAGTATTATGATATTAGATTTCAAAATTGAAAATGATACACCGGGAACATTTACGGACATTTGTGAAGAACTATCACCCCATTCATGATTTAGTTAATGCGGAAAGAGTTCAGAAGTCTGGGGAATGATTTGATAAGAAAATATATTCTCGCTGAAGTGCATGATAAGGTTTTAACATACATTACACCTTCCATTAAAGTAAATGTTAAGTAAACATGTCCAAAACCTTTATGTTGAGTTAATGTTAAATATTTAATCAAAGTTGAGTGAACCTTACACAAAGCTGAGTAAATTTTATCCAACAAATGATTTATTTTTTAGTAAGATTTACTCAACAGTAAGAGTTGTGTCCTGTTTTGAGGTTTTTTACAGTGTAGGGATTGGGAGGGGGGTCCTGGAGCCCTACATGCAGGAAAATGCATTTCACATAGGAATAATCAGCAAAACTCTGTAAATGTTAAGATATCAGGACGTTATATTAGTGAAAAGAAAATTGAAAAAAAAAATATTGACTAGGTTTAGAAATTAGGGGCAAAACTACTGATTTATTGACATGCCAATTGTGGAACCGGAAACGTAGGTTCGATTTGTTTGTCGTTTCTCACCATGATGCCACTGAGAGGGTTAAACAAAGCGGTGAGGATTCTCTCCCGTTTAGAATAAACCAAATTAATTACATATAACACAAGCTTTTTCGTGAAGCCATTTCACACCATTAATTTTACATTCTGTACAGGGAATGGAATCAATCTGGATCAAATTACATATCAGCATGTAATTGGTTAAAGAAACATTCATTAATTCAAATAATTATTTTTTATGTGGTAGCACTATAAGTCAACGCCTGATGTGTAGCCACCAAATGTCAAAGGTCACTTATATGTGACAAAATTGTTTTTATAATCTTCCCATTAGGGATGGAGAGGGATCCAGGGGGCCCTACTTAATTGCTAATAACGGTTTGTTTGCAATAAATTTTTTATTTATTTACCGCAAGAAGAGTGTTCCAAAGTTTAAACATATAAAAATATTTTTGGGAACCAAATATTAAGGTTTTCAGCACACAAAATACCGGATTTACATTTTTGTAGGGCTCCTAGAGCCCCTCACCCACTTAAGTGCTAAAGAAAAATAATGAAAAAAAATTAAAGCTTTGCAGCATCATACCGTGTGGCCAGTGGAAGTTGAAAAGGACATTATGACGCCTTCACCACGTAGATAAGAAAAAAAAATGCAGAGAATTTCCAGAATTGGAAACGCCATTAGAATGAAATTCACAATGAATTTAATTTAAACAAAAAGAAAAATTAGTATAGAAACATGAATGGTCAAAAACGACAAAGCAGTTGCATTTATGTCCATGTACTCACCACAAGATGTATATATCAACACTGAGGATAGTTACTGCCCACAATAAAATACGATCCGTGCATGCATCACCCGTTGTGTTACATAAAATATCACCCATTTCGGGATTACAAGGCACTGAAATCGAAAAAAAAAAAAAGCAAATTTAAACATTTCTAACTGTAATCCTTCTTATAAAACACACGATATGGAAATGATTTAGGATAGGGTTCCTTACTTACCATGGGGGGATATTCTTTCAATCTCCATTTCCAAATCCAATTCATGTAAGAATTGCATTCTGGGCGGAAATAAATCCATCTACGCGGGTCTTCCATCGCAATGACAACGTTTTCAGGAACAAAGGATTGAAAAGTTGTGGATGGAGCGTTATTCTGATATCTCCTCTCCTCTGCAAATTGTCAAATTATCATATCTTTTGGCGTATTAAAAAGTTAAGAAATGACGGCAAAACTTCCGCTCTCTTGCGATGCGAAAGAGAAACCAGCACAGTGTTTATTTCCGGGGTAGTAATGGGGAAAGTTGGGTGACGAGATGAGATAAGATTCGCCAACATTTAAACTGATCCGTGATCCACATGAATCTTTGAAGAAGAAAACTAAACACATTAGATGCAAATAGCCAAATGTAATTGGAATACAGAGACGACGAAAACAACAATAATGATAAGTATTTGATATAGGGCGCTCTACAAACGAACCCAGCGCCTTACAAAATTGAAAAGACGACGAAATAATTAAGCATAAAATAAACAATAACTAACAGTAAATAGGTGAGTTGGGAGCATACGTTTGAAAACAGGCACAGATATGGCTTCTCTCAAATTGATTGGGAGCCGATTACATAGGCGTGGAGCAGCGACCTTATGGGAACGGGGCACGATAAGCATTGTGGAATCGGAAGAGGATCGCAGTCTGACGTAGTGCTTTCACTCTGAGCATGCACAAGATTGATTAAGTATGATGGAGCAAGATCGTGAAAACATTTGAAAACAAATAACATCATTTTGAAATAAATTCGGTCCTTAACAGGAAGCCAATGAAGGGAGCGCAACAGGTCAGCAGAGCACGTGTCCCGACCACACGCAAAGACAAGACGCGCTGCCTTATTCTGCATACGCTGCAGGCGTTTAAGGTCGCCATTCGCGAGCACCATACATAAGGGAGTTGGCATACAGACTGTCCCAAAAAAAACTATACAATCAAAGATTAATTTTTTGGCCAAAAATTTAAGTTCATCTCAACTGGAGTTTTACTGACTCTTTTTTAGGAGTGTTCCACGATTCATGAGATTTTTAGTTGGTGTAATTTAGGGGGTCTGGTTCAGGAGTTATGGCTAATTATCGGAAACAGTTGACACAAAAACTGTTGGGCCAGTTCCGGCTATCCTGATATCAACAAAGTTGCCATTGAAATAACCTTCAAGACATTTCTGTATTGAAAATTAAAGTAAAACGTAGGTATAAAGTGCTGCTTATGTGACTATACAACAGAATGTATAACTTTATAATGTCGCAATTTGCTAATAAATACATGTAGCATTCGGAAATTCAATTCCAAGCAGTCTTGTTTGTCTCGGCTTTACTCTAGGTTTCAGCAGAAGGTAGAACCATAAAAACCGGGGGAGAGGATAAAACACCCCCTTGTGAGAAAGACCTGAGACCTTTGAACACAACCATCCTTTCCTTTACTGTTCTTTGTTGAACACTGCTTTCTTCATCAATATTCCTCCCTGGCATTTTGGAGGCAGTGGGGAATAGGGGAAGGGTAAATTGTCCCTTCACATTAGAGCGTTGTCCATCCCCAAACAGACTTGTAGACTGTTAAATCATGTACATTAGTTTCAGCAGTCAAATTCCCCAACTTTCCATGCATTTCAGATATCTGTCCCCTGAGAGTGAGTCCATCATTCACCCACAACAATAATTTCTAGTGCTTTCATGACAAATAATATATTGATTGGTCAATGCAGGATAATACACTTCACTCTGATCGGTACAATATTCTTTTGTTTGAAAAGGTTTAATCCCACAATGATGCTACACGCCTTAAACCTTTAGTTTCTTGAACCTTCAGGTGAAACTGACCCAAGTGGTATTTTATCCTTTGTGTTCAACTGACAATATCTCAGCTTAGGGTCCATCAAATTGGATGAAATCAAACGCGAGGATTTACCTTATGATCTTGTCTAACAAATAAAGTCTAAATATCTGGCAAAAATGCACAGTTTATATTTTTTATAATTTTTAGTTGGATGTATAGTTTTTATTGGGAAGTCCTGTCGTCCATGCGGGACAGGACAAGTGCTCTGACAGCGTGATGGCAAGCATCTTGGGTCAAAAAACGACGAATGTACCATAAATTGCGAATGTGGAAAGTTTAATAGTTTTACACATGAGTTAATAGTTTTACACAAGGCATTAATATGAGATGACATTAAAAGTTGGGTCGAGGTACACAGATTTTTTTTTTTAAAGACGCATGAGGGTCTGATGATAGCATTATCAAGAATAAGCTGAATGTCAGGTAATCTGTTAAGGACCCTAGGGCTGGCAATGACAAAGAGTTCACTTTTATCCTGATTGAGCTGCAACTTGTTTTGCATCAGCCAGTGGTTGATCTTAGTAATGCAAGCGGTAAGGTTAGCAAGAACCCGCATCACAGTCACCAGCGATGTTAGGGTTGAAAATCAGAAAAAAAGCTGCGTATCATCAGCATACAAGTGAAATCCTGTTATGTTCACGAATGATGGTGCCAAGAGGTTGAGTGTACATTATGAAGCAATGCGGACCAACTATCGAACCCTGAGGTAATGAATATCAAGGAACATGTTCATTTGAAAGAACATTTTAATGAAAACTCTAGTGGTACGTTTCTTAAGATTGTTTCAAACCATGACACAACAGTACCATTTAGCCCAAAACAATTTTCCAGTCTATTCAAAAGGATGGAGTGATCGGCAGTGTCGAATGCGGCCGACATATCAAGAAGAACAAGGAGAACGGCTCTGTTGGTGTCTAAGTACTGAAGCATATCGTTCTTAACCTTCAAAACCTAAAACAATATAGTGAGGACCAGCCGGTAGATCCCGTGACAAAATCGGGGAAAAAAAGATTACGGTTACGCACCTCATTAGTACTACCCTCTATCTTGTAGGGGTATAGGGGTTGTTGGGGTGTAACTTTGGAACTATACATTGTACATTGTCCAAACTATACCTTATTTTAATTGTGATTACATTACAAATAATATGATACAATTTCCACTGAAATTGAAGCATTTTTAATATTTGACCCCTGTAGAAGCTAAATTTAACCTTTGACCTATAATAACGGTTTTCAGCTAATAACTCCACAGGGGTAATTAGTCGGAGATAGCACAAACTAAACATTTTTTTTTACTCCTTGTGATCATACGAACAATTTGGTATGCAAGGAAACAACATTGGACCACTTTTCAATTTTTCCCCCGTATAATCTTTTGCGAGCCACTTAGCTCGATAAGCTACCCTACATAATGGCCATCATACATTTTGTGTACGTCACAGTGTTAAGACCCCCTGGGTTCAGTGCCTCTTTGCCCCCTGTGTCCACCCACCCCCCCCCCAGATGAATCACCAATAAGGCTTCTTTTGATGTCTGGCTCATCCACTAGAGGAACGTTAGGCCAAAACAATGCCAAAAGTCAACGCAACGTTGGTCAAGGTCATATTGAGAAGACAGAGAGAAGTGAGTAAAAACAACTTGACCCTGATTGTCCCCATGTTAATTTTAAATAAATATAATAATTTTTGTATTTTTATTGGTTTTTGGTTTTTTTCATTATCTTTAATTTGCAAAAATATTCCAATCGGTTCAGTAAGGCCGAGATACAGTCTTTTATAGCAGGTAGTCAGTTTTTACCCCTATCCCCGTTTCCATTGGAAATGACGGCGGCGCCAACGAAGCAAATGACTCCCTAATCATTGCCAATGATGATAGGGGTAATGTCCATGTTTTTGTCAATAAAGTGGTATCTTAAAGATATAACGGCCAATGATAATGGGTAAATTTTCTTTGAAACATTTTTCAAGATTGGCAGATTTGGTCTACAAATATTGACATACGTTAAACCCTCAAAGTTTGTCACCGATGTCTGTTTTTTCATATGTATGATTATTCAACTCCTCCAGAAACTGATACACATGGATCAAGTTAATTTATTTTTCGAATGATTTTTTAAATGAGTGATGAGGAGTAGAAAGAAACTTTTAGAGGGCATGCATCTATGGTAATTATTACGAAATTTTTGGGTTAAAATGGCGTCCAAATTTATTCTGCAGGCAACAATACCCAAATACCTACGCGATGTGAAAGAATTCAAAATGGCGAACAAAATCAGGGACAAATTTTTTTTTTGACTCCCCTGTATTATTAAAATGCAAGTGTCTAAAGAGTGTTTCCTGCATTCCAAAGTCAATTTTGCTACTTTTAATAATATAATGATAGTTTTTGACCTGAAATGCAAATAACGCTATTTCAAGCTATAAATTTGAATAAATAAGGGGAAATGTCAGGAGGTAACACAGAAATATTTTGCACGTCCGAAGTTCCCACGCATTGCTTAGCTAAGAAATAGGCTTATTTTTAAGAAAATAGTATATATCTTGATTTTTAAAAAAAAAAAAAAAAAAACGTGGGTGGGGTGGGGTGGTATCACATTTAAATGTTCTGTGGAATTCTTTCACCTACAATAAATAGTTACCTCACTGTCCTCGCGTTGAAAGAAAGTAAAACTTATGACAAATTAAGTGAAATGCGTTTTATTTCATGGAAATGATTTTTCGCTTCACAAAATTGCTCTGTTTACGTTGATTGCAATCTCTATGATACGACTAAGAACTCATTTTTGGTAATGGTGATTTATCAGTTTCGTGTCCATGTAAAAACGAGCAATTTACAGATTTCAATTTCCTGTAAGCTGTCAGATATGTACTTAACATTTGGTCAAATATTACAGGCCAGATTAATTCTAGCCAGCAATACCTCAACCTTCTTTGTATTAAGCATTCCGAGTAATCCGCAATTAAAGTCAGATATTCACATCTATGATTAATTCAATATTCCCACATGTAAATATAAGCATGTAACACTTTGTGATTTCACTTTGTTTGCGGCAAAATTTCGCGTTCCCCCTCGCTCCGTTCAAAATTTCACACTCCCCCCCCCCTTGATCAGCTGATTTCCCCATTTTAAAGTTCAATGTTCCCCTCTCTCTCTCGTTGATGAAAAAATTCACGTTCCCCCTCTCTCTTACAAAATTTGTCGGTTCCCCCCCATCCTCCCATTCCCCCCCCTAAATAGGTTTTGTTTTTTCTACAAAATATACAAAGTTAATAATGCACAATATTACAACTGAGTATTTAATAACCAAGCTGGGTGGGCACTGATTTCAAATTGTCCTTTGTTGGATTTTAAGACAAGTTACTTGAAATTCTCGGTAATTTCCCTGATATCCTGCAGGCGAATTTGTCTTGATATAAAACGCTAGTTTTATTAACCGGTAATTTATAACTTAGCCAACGGTTTTGTATTTTTCGTTTTTAATACTTTGTTTTAGAGGACGGTAAGTAAGTTTTTGGTCTTTTACTTAACATTGGGCAAGTTGTTAGTTTTTTACTCACCGTTTTGGGCAATTTATATCATAGTGGGCGACGGGTTTTTTTTTCAAGAAAACTCCATGCATCCACCGGAAATTTAATTGTGCGCCCCTACTGAAAACAAGTCTGCTTTTATATTGAGGAGGAGCTAGAATTACGCGTCAAGATATTGTAAAGCAAATATGGAATGGTAAACACCACATTACAACGACATTACATATGAGATCGAAACCAGAACTCACGAAGCACGCATCGATTAAAGATCTCGATAATTTTGGCTTCACAAATCGCCTGTAATTATGATGAAGTCCTTCAATGTTATTTATTTTGTCTATATAGCTGCACATATTGTGAATAGATCAACATGAATGCTGTGCAGCTTGATGTCATGTTAAAATTTAAGCAACACAGGTCCATTTTCAACAAAGTATAAAATTCTTTCAATTGCTCTCAATTGATAGATAAGAAAAAAAACCCTACATACATCCAAGCATAACTATATACATCATAAGTACTTGACAGTAGTCATTTATGATGGAAAAGACATTCCGCGGTTTCGGCCTTCAAAGTGAGGTCTCACAAAAATATATTGAGGCCACATGCAATCATCTCACATCCCTAAAAATCAATTTATTAACTTATTTAAACTAACTGGGCCTAATATTTGTGTGCTAGTAAATTTTAATCAACAAAAAAGCTTGGTCCATGATTATATAACTGTGTGCACTTGATCTACTTTGGTTCATTTAATTTCCCTTCATCCTCTAGTCCCACTATGCTCAAATCAATAATGTAGTGTTATGGGCACTGCCTTAGTGATGGTACGAGCAGTGACATCATATTTCTTTGTGAAATTGCAAATAAAATTAATATGCAATAAAATACGAAAGCTAGCTTTCGATCGTATTGGCAAATTACCAGAATCTTCAAACTTTTTATGATGTTTAGGTATGTTAATTTCATTGCATTCAGTATTGGCTTGTATAATGTCAATATAATTCTTGTGAGACCCCCACTTTAGGTAGATGTATTGTACATTTATGTTAAAAGTGTACATGAACATATGGCGCTTACACCATTGATCTTAATAAGCGCCAGACCTGACAAACAGGCACAGGATAACAAGTATACTGAATCAAACTAATAACTGATTCAACATGCAAACATATTGGTTTTGAAAAAAATTTTATTATATACACTGTAAACCAATGTTATTCTAAATGTTTAGGTAATTTTTTAAAAAAAACCGTAAAAGGTTATACTTTCAGGTGACCGCCTATATAATTTTAAAATTTTGAATTTCTTAAATGAAGCGCGATTTTAGATAATAAGACTCTAACAATAGTTGTCTTCGAAAGCGAATACTGAAGAAACCTAATTAAATGTCAAGGTTTTTATTAAAGACATTTATTTTGCGCCCCCCCAAACAACTTTTACTTTGTTATGCTTTTACAAATTAAATTTCCTTTCGGAGTGCAACGTTCCCTAGCATTTATTTTTCATTTGTGACTATTTGTAATATCTTGGAGCTTGTTGTATCAATTTGATGTGGACTAAAGCCGTTGCACAAATTTATAATTCAAGATATTCTTAATTTATCTGTTTTCTCGGAATCCTAATTTATTCATCTCGAAACTGGATAGTGTTAAAGCTATGTTCATAATTTATTTCGAATGACAACCTGGAAACCAGCACCGTTGTCAACGATCTTTTTATATATTGATAAAAATCCCTATTTCAATATAATATTAGAATAATTTATATTGAATTTACGTATTAGATTCACAACAGTAAATCCATTGTCACATTAAGAACAGGACTTTCTATGTGAATGCTGAATGCAATTTTGTCAATCAAGAGAGGTTCCAAACAAGATTATTTTTGTGTTACAGTAGCCATTGAAAGAAATGACAAATCAATTCTATAATAGTAGATTCACCCATCGTGTCACCGGAGAGAAAAGTTTTGGACAGCGTCGATTAGTTGGGAGAGGAGGCATAAAAGAACCCAATATGTGGGCCCAGATTCACTGTTCATGAAAAAAAACTAAGATAATCTGCTTTCATGTTTACATCATATCCAAAACACGGGCGCTCAAAGGTCAGTAACACTCAACCACCCGATGTAATCTGGAATACACTGAAGCAATGCGATTAGTCAGATGTTTTCAGTAGCTATAAGCGCTTAGTCATTTGAATGTTTTCACATAAGGCATAGAATGATTGGTCGCTCTATCGGACCCATGTTCCATTAGATTTAACGTGGAATTCGAATTTCCACACAACTCCCCCACATGCAAACATAATGCCCATACCTTCGGAAAAATACTAGAGGTGACACGATGGGTTGCACTCTACTATAGTCTAAATTCAATTTATGCTGTGCTGTTATACAAAGATTGAATTGCCTAGAGTTGTAGTAACAATATCTCTTGAGGTGAATTCTTTGATTTTTAGCTCGTGAAATGGAAACAGTTAAAATTTGACCGAAGTATATATTTTCTATTGCATGAAAATAGGCCGCCGTATTGCTTTTATGTCCGGATATCGCCTACTTTCTTTTCATCATGATATAATTGTACTTAACAAAAATGTTTCATTTACCTCAAAGAGATTGAGGAGCTGTACAATATTCAAAATGGACGTTATACAAATCCATTTTTTAAATTGTAAATGGTGAAGCATCAGAACGGTTGATGATGGCGGGGTTACAAATAAAATGACTGAGGTGGGGCAGTAAGAGAACCATGCAATGCAACGTTATAGCTATTATAGTGATATATTAAGGCCAATGGAAGTTGATCTTAGTTTCCTGTTGGAGATTTTTAAAAGGCGACGACGAGGGTCCGATTTCAGTATTATTATTACATCTAAAGGCATATTGAATACAACTAATAACATTATATTTGTTACATAAATAAAGTTAAAACAGTGCCTAAATTAACAAAAAGGGGGTATTGGCAGGTTTTTTCTTCAAACTTTCAAAATCAGTGTCAAGCTTTTGCACCAAGTAATTTCTGCAATCAGCTTCAATCGCGGACTGGACAGAAACTGGAGAAAATCCAGTATAACGGTATTCTGTGAACCCCTCCCAGGAGGAAACCGCTTAAAAGAACAGGAAGGGATGCTGGAATATTTTGAGCAAACCTGAAAAGATATTTTATGTTTTTATTATCAAGTTTCAAGAAAAAAAAATCTTTCACAAAATAATGAAATATTTGCAACAGTGGGCAAATCTGATGCACAGCCTTCCAAAAGGAAACTAAGAATCAAAATTCAATTGGCCCTAACATCGTGCCCCATGATGGTTTTAATACCAAAGAAGTTTCATAGACCACCTGAAATGCTTGTGGTATTTTGGAATTCGGAAGGTGTATGACTGCAGTCCTGCAGGGTATACACACACTAAACTCACTTTACACAGTTTCTATGGGGGAAATTGGCAACTTGAATATGTTCCGTCACAATTTAAATTTCACGGACGCGAAAAATAAAACATTTTTAACATATCTCACCGAAAGGACTGTGTGAAGTCTCCAGTTACACCTTCCTGATAGTAACGAGTACTGGCAACAATAGCCCTCGATCGAATATATTGCATTACGTTGCATTTGTTATATTCACAAGAGCACACAGTCAAGAGCACGTTTATTCCAGTGTTCTTCAGATTGGTGTGTTGTTGGTGTAGGCTGTAGGAGGAAGTGTATCCTGATAGTGTTTTAGGTAGATAGTATTAGCATTCTGGGGACCAGGGGGGGGAAGTAGAGCAGTTATTCCACCTAATGTCATTTGCATGGACGTTCTCCCAAACTAGCCAAACTACCTTTGGTAGGCCTTAGGTAACAGGGATACAACATCTGTTCCTCTGACACTTCTTTCACAAGTGCAGACAGGGCATATCAAGAAGTACGTAAAAAATGATGCATAAATACGGCCATTTTCAAATCCTACAACCAAGCAGGTGATCGCAAGGCTACCACAGCTCAGTACTAGTTTATTTTCATAATTGTTATAGAATGTGATTGGATTGACACATTATCAACCACGGGCTACATTATTGACAGCTTTTGTGATTACTATCGGTGACACAGAAGATTGTTTACTTTACATTGCAGTCGATCCTACAATTCCTGTACTGTTAAAGGCTGACTCAGAGATTTCGAAATATAATCTTTTTGTGTAGAAATTAAAAATTGTCGTCTAAAACTAAAGATATTCACCTAAAATGCTTAATTCCAAAGTTAGAGATGAATCGGATGTTTCGTTTTCATGCAGTAAACATTTACATACAGTATAACAGTGCCACAGGATACTGTGTATAACAAAAATTCCGGATCCGGAATTTTATGACAAAGTTGTGATTTTCTATATGAAGGACTTCGATTTGAGCTTAGTTATTTCACACAGTGATTAGTATATGAACAAGCATTAAGTATATGCAAAAACACAATTTCTTTGAAAATTGAGTGCACCCTCATCGAGAAATCTCAGAGTCAGCCTTTAAAATGTCCCTACAAACCTCGTTTTAACGGGCAGTTGGGACTCGCAAAGTGTAAATAACTGTAAAAAAAGTCGTTGTAACTGTTGTGAGTCCCAACTGCCAGTTAATCGACGTTTTTTATGGTCATTTTTAAAACTCACTTTAGATGTGTTAATGATATATAACAATGGATGATTAATAACGAACTCAAACTTAATCCAGAAAAGACAGAATTGTTCATCTCATCTTCATGTCACTACCATTATCGTGTCTATAATCCTTGCCTCCAGTTTGATGACAATGTCATTCTACTATCTGCTACTGTTCGCAACTTACGTGTTGCATTTGACTGCAATATGACAATGACCCAACATGTCACCAACCTTTGCCAGTCCCTGAATTGGCAGATTCGCGGTAACATCTACGGGATTCGAAAGATTAGGTATACCGACACTTGCTCCAGCATAAAGCACTTTTTCTGTCAGTCTTCTTTTCAATGACATTACTCATAATCTCCAGGTCAGAATAAATGTCCTCAACTAATTCACATGCCACCAACATCTTTTCATATCACGCCGCTGCTCATGGACCTCCAATGGCTTTGTGTCTTTGAAAGAATTCAGGACCGCCTTTATGTGTACAAGTCACATTAGAAATCACTGTAAACTTGCGGTAATATACCTTAATTTAAACGACTTTTTATTGTGAACTTGAAAATTATTACAGTATATTTTCATCATAATATAGACAAGGACACACTTATACTCTGCAGTAAACGATGGCAGAAATCTATATTAAATATGATCTTACACTGGCTAGAAATTTCTACTGACGATCTGTAATATCATCGAACTATTAATAACTTTTAAAAAAATCACGGATTTTTAAAAAGAGTCTAAAATCATACCTGATAATAATTTGAAATGTTTTCAAATCGTTTGAACTGAAGGGTGTATTTCTACGTTTGTCCAGGTAACTTTTAGCTGTCAAAAAATTGCCAAAATGTCCATTTGACAGCAAAGAAAATATATCAAGCGTATAAAATTAAAAGAGGATTTCTGTCTCCAGTACCTTAAATATTGTCTGGAGCTGAACAGACCCGCCTTACCACCCAATCTGGTCATGGGTTGAACCAATGGTTGAACCTTATGGTTCCCAAGCCAAAGAAGTGTGCTGGAGCCTTTTCAGAAGCTGCTCTCAAACTGTGGAACACATTTTCCATTCATATTGGTAATGCATCTAGTATTAATAGTTTCAAGACTTGTCAAACCTACTTGTTTCATATTTCTTATGATAGTTACTGCTTTTATTTGGCTTTAGTTTCTATTCATGTTTTAGCGTTTTGTAACCCAAAAAGGCGCAATTGAGGTTGTTATGTTATGTTAAATCAAAAAAGCTCCAATTGCGGTAATTTGTTTTGCACACGTAAAATAACAACAACAACCAAGTCATTGCTCTTTCGTAATACCTTTCAGAAAGGAAAACATCACAACTATCTCGCCAATTTGTAATTGAAAACAAGGACAGGTTCTGGTTTTCGAGTACTCAATTTGACACGAGAGGTTTTATGCAATTTCTAACATTATGAAAACACTACTCAAGGTTATTTTACGTATGTTATTTAACGCTGTCCATTCCAATTATTGAGGCAACTACAGATGTTATTTACGTGTTCATTTCTAAGATGCCAATTGTTATAGTTAACGATCCATATTGCCTAGCTTACCTTTGTTGTCATAGGTAGATGTAGGGGTACTCAACACAAATGTGGTAGGCTCCATTGGCGTACCTGACGCGGGGTGCGGGGGGGGGTGGGGTTGCAGTTTTCCCTCCTTCCTCCCCCTTTGGCCTTCGAAAAGCATGGGACAATGGAACCAAATAATGCATTTTCAACATTTTCATCCCTCTAATTTTCAGGGAATTTTTTGACCAACTAGTAACTTCACGCTTAAAGAATAAAGGTAAATTCGCTGATTTTCTCGCGCTATGCGCACATGTCATCAAGTTCCAGACTTTTGTTGGGAGTTTGACAAATCACGGACGACTTTCGAATTTTGCCCCACTCTGGCTGCCTTGCCCTGCGCGCCGGTACGACTTGCTGAACTTTCGCCCCCTCATGGACGACTAGGCTCGTACGTCACTGGTTATACACACTGTTAAAAATGTTTCATTAAAATAACAGCGTTTTGACTGGCAGCTGGTGACTCTCACAACAGTTAAAATCACGTATCACGTTTTTTTTTACAGGTCAAATTTGTCACGTTTCGGGTCCCTTTTTCACAGTTTAATTTGCAACGTTTTTGAGTCCCCTAACAGTCAAAACGCCGTTTATTTTAAGATCATTTTTAACAGTGTAGGTGTACGTATGTGGTAGCCGATATGGGTCGCATTTCACCCCTTTATAACCATGACTACTGGTATCTTTCCCAACCGTGCTTTGAAAAGAGATTAGGGTCATTTTCTATTCACTATATTAATTTTTTGGTCCTATGAGGTCTTAGTCGCTACGGCAAATTAGTGTATTTTTTGGTACGGCACCTATACCAATGTTTTTTTTCCACAACCAACATCTGAATGGTGAAGGAGAGGGTCGTGGCCACTGGTAGGATAGCCAATCGCCTTTGGGACATTCGCGTCTCACCGTTCCTGATCCCAGCAGGACCACTTGCTGGGACTTAATTGAGTAATAAAGTCTGGATTTAATTTGTAAGAGAAGTATTGATTACAATAAGAGCTGCCAATCTCCCCGTGGTTTCATTTGAACTTGTGCAAGTGAACCATGATAATACCGCCGTTCTCTCCTTCGGAGGGGAGACGTTAAGCCGTCGGCCCCATGTACAGAGAGCTATACTGTATAATAAAACATCACAGTAAGTTTCAATAAGAAATAGGGTGTAAACCCATGATTGTCCCAAGCTGTCCTGGTCAGAGTGGTTAATCTCTGATGGCCCTTGTTAGCGTACATCGTGCATAAGTTACTACTGCATTGCAATTGGTCAATGCATCAAATAGTTATTTTAACTGGAGAGAACCTAACTAAAAGATTAACAAACCTTCCAGGGTGAATATCACCTGCTCCAGGATTTCATTTACGGTTAAAATATCACACAAACTCTGCAAACTCGGCGAACTTGTATTCGCTGCATCTCGCGATCGATGTCGATGTTTATCGTCTGCTTATGTGACGTATCGGTCATGTGACAAAAATCGTTACACCTGATTGTACAATTTAATCAATCTTGACAACGATTGAAATCTGGATTGAAATGATCGTACGAGGATAGCCAAGTTTTCACTCGTTTCAGGGGAATTTCAATCGATTTAGTTTGATTCTTGTCATCAATCGGTCGGAAGGGTGGAATTTTCAATCGGGCAATTTAAGAGAGTAATACTGAAAAAGAATGGTGGTGATGTTTTTTCCCGTTATTTCAACGGCCGGAGAACCACAATTTCCCGCACTTAGGTAATATTGAAGAAACCGGGATACACCAATTACATGTTCGGAGCCTTGTCCAGTCGCATGAAGAGTCCCTTGTAAATTAGCACCAAACACTCTTGTCATTTTTTATCACCCTTTATTTTTTTTCACATATTTTCATGACTGCAATTTCTCTTTACAACCTCTCTCCTCGACTTCCGGACAGAGACTGACTGCAACTTTAAAAATTCTGTACACAAAATACAAGCTATTATATTGACCAAACAGGAACTGGGAAGCGTTTAAATGTTTTCACTGGCATTGCATACTACACCACATCACATGTGTTAACATGTGCGCTAATCCTCCCATCACAGAACAATGGGTCAGTGCCAGCAGGACAATGATATTACTGGAATAATGTTACTCCCCACCCCTTCCAACATCGTTCCCAACCGCATTCCCTTTCTCTGGTCCCCACCATACCTGTATAGGATATTACTACTATGCAATAACTGAAATCAAAAAAGTAAATTTTTATATTAATAATTCAAATTTTTAACAATATTTATAGGCCCAAGATACCTATTTTCCACATTATATACACCTGACAACATGACATGTTAAATAAAGGTGATAAAATGTACAAGAAGTGGTTTGGCTGCTAATAATTAACAAGGACTCTAATGCGTCGGACAAGGCTCCGCACATGTAATTGTGTGTATCGGTTTCTTCAATATACTAAGTGCGGTAAATTGGGGTTCTCCGGCCGTTAGAGATAACGGGAAAAACATCAACAAATGGGTCTTTGAGTATTACTACCGTGCTCGAAATAATATTCTATGGCACATGTCGATTTCTCATGTACGGAAAAAAATACCCAACCTTAAACATTCTAAAAAGAAGAGACCGTCGACAGAGACATTTTCTTCTAAAACCAGATAAAAAATATATATCTGCTAGTTTTATTTGCATAGGGGAAGTGTGTAGAAGATTATTTGAAAAGGAAACATTACTGTGATGTGTGGTCTTTAGAAGAAGAATAGGGCAATTCACACGATGAAAACATTCCTGTTGAAGCTTCATGAATGTTCGTTCACTGATCCGCAAATATTAGACTAAAATCCTTCAGTCCTTCAACAGGTATGCACTGCCACCTTTGTCCGCCATGTTTGTTAGTTGCAAGTGAGGGCCGGGGACCCAGGCTAGGACAAATATCGGGCATAATTAATGAGCATTAGATAGCGTGCCGTGTGCAAGACATCTCCCGATCGGGACTGCTTCAACCAGAGCGACATGCAGAAACAGTCCAAATTTCTTAGGGTTGAATCTATGTATAATGAAAACGCCGCAAGTTTAGTAGGGCTACATATACCGCCGCAAAATCAAATATGGTCAAGGAGCAATTCCAGTATATTTTGGACCGCTCAATAGGAATTCATGACATGTAACAGTAAGAAAACGCCAGTACCAGTGTTTTGGTGTATTCTGTATAGAGCGTTTATACAGAGATTTGCGTGGTTCAATCTGGATTTGAACCTATACACAGAGAGTGTGCAATAGACGATGTACAAATCCATGTGCATATCGAACTGCCGGTAGACAATTTATTACTTCAGGTTATGTGTAATTATTTAATTTTCAAGAGTAAAGAACAAGTTTATCATTCCTTCGCTTACAGTCAATGGTTTAATACGGACCATATTATTCCGATGGAACATTTAATCATGAGAGCTATAATTGCCTTTCATTAATTCAAACCCTTTCTACAAGTCACACATGAATGAAAAAATCATTGATTCTTTGCATAGGTTATTAAAATAATTTTATGATGAATTTACCATATGAACTCTCTCTTTCTAGGAAAATTAAACATTGACTTATTCTGACATAAATTACTTTTTTCGTATGCATCTACAGGAGCAATTCACTTTAGAAGTCGTAAGTATAAAACGTATGAAGCACAGTGGCAGCTTTTCAAGGTGCAGCGTAATTTCTAGCATAATTTTTATTACTCATTTCGTCAAATATGAGAATATTCCCAATGAAAACCATTCCTGTTGTAACTTGCATCCACGTATTTAGTTTGGACTGGATGCGTATATGTATCGTTGACTTCGTGAGAGTTTTTTCTTCCCGTTGCATTAATTCAGACATTTCCCAGAGGTTGGACCGAAAATTCCGATTCAGCATCCTTCAAGCTATAGAAACACATCTTCAAAACCTTCCCCAAACTTCGAAAATAGGATTTTCATTTATAACCCTACTAAAACAGATTTACATTTGAATGTGTTTTGTTAAAAAAGAAGCTGCATTATGTGTTCGTTTTAAGTTAAAGAGTTACACATTGAGCATTGCTTCAAGATGGCTGGTTTACAGCCTAACCCGGTGTCATATACTACAGTGTCCGTGTGACTGAGTGTCCTACCACCCATTTGTCTATTGTGTTCTCCATTGAGCGCTGTATGCATCATTTGTTTCAGCACTGTACCCAAATGGCCTCGTCTACAAGGTCACGGTTTATTCCGTACATGTTGCTATGGTAGCTAGGACACTCTCTCATGGGGGACACTCAGTTTCTTTACACCGGTAACTATCAACAGCCACAATTCACCACACCACTAAAAATCGTGGCGGGTCGTTATGGTGGTAACTTTCATCCAGATCAAGAGCCATGTCGAAACAATTCCTTTGTTTTCTCAGGAACAAATGTAACAGTGGAAGGCGCAGAATAGCAGGAACTCGGACAAACATCAACGTTTAAGGAATGAAGGGCACTCCAAAGAAAAATCAAAGTTTGAGCACAAGAAAGAATACACTTTTCTGTTGGTATAAAAGGATAAGTTAGACTGTCATCGTACCAATTCCTCCGGCGGAACCCATTTTGCAAATAATATTCAAGAGCGTGGCCTAATGCACTGGTATATCAGCTGACCCAATAGATTTCTACAGCTTTTACCATATTCATTGACAGCTTTCCAACACAGAGATGTGGCCCACGTGAATTTCACACGCCGTTCGTAAATTTGCTCTAATTTGACCGTCGACGGAGACATTTTTTCTAAAAACCAGATAAATAATATCGTTACTTGTATTGGCATAGGGGAAGTGTGTAGAAGATGATTTGACAAGGAAACATACTGTGAGGGTGTGGTCTTTAGAAGGAAGAATCGGACCTTCACACGATGAAAACATTCAGTTGAAGCAAACGTGAATGTTAGTTCACTGATCCGCAAGATATTCACCTAAATCCTTCGTCCTTAAACACGTATGCACGGCCATCTTTATCGCCTGGTTGGTAGTGAAGTGAGGCGGCCGGGGACCCAGGCTAGGACAAATATCAGGCATAATTAATGAGCATTAGATAGCGTGCTGTGTGCAAGACATCTCCCGATCGGGACTGCTTCAACCAGGGCGACATGCAGAAACAGTCAAAATTTCTTCGGGTTGAATCTGTGCATAAATGAAAACCCCGCAAGTTTAGTATATACCGCCGCGAATGAAATATGGTGAAGGAGCAAATCCAGACTATATTTTGGACAGCTCGATAGGAATTCATGACATGTAACAGTAAGAAAACGCCAGTACCAGTGTTTTGGTGTATTCTGTATCGAGCGTTTATACAGAGATTACCGTGGTTCAATCTGGATTTGAACCTATACACAGAGAGTGTGCAACAGACGATGTACAAATCCATGTGCATATCGAACTGCCGGTAGACAATCACTATATGAGCTAGTAAAATCTCAGTTCCCTTGGCACAGTTCAGTAGCTTTCATTCACCAATGTATTTAGAATATACACCCTTTGGTTTTGGGGTATGATATATGACACCTAGATCACACAAGGTCAGTTCACGTTCATTCATGTCAATGTATGTACAAGTACAACCCACTGAACTGTGTCCTTAGTGGATGAGTGTATTGTAACTCATAGTGAATTCATTAGTTCAGGTCATGTGTAATTATTTAATTTTGAACAGAGTAAAGAACAAGTTTATCCTTCCTTCCCTTACAGTCAATGGTTTAATAAGGACTATATTATTCCGATGGAACATTTAATCATGAGAGCTATAATTGCATTTCTTTAATTCCAACCCTTTCTACAAGTCACACATGAAAGAACAAATAATTGATTCTTTGCATAGGCTATTAAAATAATTTTATGGCGAATTTACCATATAAACTCTCTCTTTCTAGGAAAATTAAACAATGACTTATTCTGATATAAATTACTTTTTTTCGTATCCATTTACAGGAGCAATTGACTTTAAAAGGTGGGTACGAATACAAACGTAGAATACAGCGCGCGGCTTTTCCAGATGCCAGCGTAATTTTAGCATATTTTTATACTCATTTCGTCAAATATGAGTATCAATGACTCGTGAGCAGTTTTTTCTTCCCGTTGCATTAGTTCAGACATTTCCCAGAGGTTGTACCGAAAATTCCGATTCAGCATCCTTCAAGCTATAGAAACACATCTTCAAACCTTCCCCAAACTTCGAAAATAGGATTTTCATTTATAACCCTACTAAAACAGATTTACATTTGAATGTGTTTCAAGATAAAGAGTTACACATTGAGCATTACTTCAAGCCCGTGGGGGCCACTTCTCAATGACAAGGGGGTATCATCCGTGTCCAAGCAATCACAAAAAGCACCCTAAATACGTATTTTAGAAGCTTGAATTTTCACCCCTGAACACGTATCAGCAGCGCAATTAGCTACCCTAAACAAGTACTTGATGGAATTTGCCCCCCCCCCCAAACAAGTAGCGCAATTTTGCATACCCTTAACAAGTATTTGTCTTTCTCCCTACCCTAAGCAAGTAATTGTTGCTATTATTACCCCTTTATACGTAAAACCCAAAACCATATTCTTTTGGACACCAGAGAGGCTTGTCTGAGCTTGGTGTAATTCAGAAAATATCTGTGGAAAGTTAATTTTTCAGCCAGGATATGTATCCGAGGACAGGTATTTAAAAGGGGAATACATTTTGAGTCAGGGGCGTATCCAACAATTCACAGGACGGCGGCACGGCTTGTCGATAAAAGTCGACGATATATGGCTGCTGAGCGGCCATTGCGCTACATGCAATCTTCACTTTCCAAACGCACATTTTCATGCGAATTTGATAGACATTTGTAAGTGATTCACTAAAGCAAAATATAGGTAT